>CM057810.1:58207661-58350161 GCA_030067965.1 Latrodectus elegans | reverse complement strand
AAAGACCGCTGTTAAAAATGCGATAACATTCATGTTTGATAAATTACGTTTTCATTAGAATATATATAAAATATATTTTATGTGATAACTGTGAATATTTTGTAATAAATGTTACTAAAATTATGATATTTGTTTGTGTACTTCTATTTTGTTTTCATGAAATTAACGTCACATTAAAAATCTTTCATTAAGGATACTAAAATTCATAGGCTTCTGACGAAATTTCGGGTTTATAATGTAATTGATTTAATCTATTTGCCTAAATTTAAATATATTTTTTCTGATTGTATCAAAAATGTTGAACGTTTTTAAATACCTTTATTTTTTCTTTTGACATCGAATAAAGAAAAAGGAAATTACTAAGTTGTCTTTGTAATATAATATGGATAATAGATTATAAGTTAGCAATTATAAAATAATTCCTTTTTAAAATAAATAGAGATGAATATTTTTCTTTTCAAAATGTATGGTAAGTCTAAATTTTTTAAGCAATTTTAAAGAAAAATTTAAGTTAAGGAAAGTATCATAATTTAATTAACACGTGCATGATAAGAATTAATCATTCAATAATTTTTATGAGAATCTTTTAAAACTACGAATTTCTCAAGATACACAATTTAAAAAAACTTACATTTTTGATGGAATGATCTAATTAATCAGAAAATAAAATAAGTGAGAAATTAATTTTGATAATTTCCCTCAGCTTACTTAATTTTTAATCTAATTAATAATCTAATATAGATTCAAATATATCTTCCATTAAAAAATTAAAATAGAGATGAATACTTTAATCTCATTATCTTTAGTATCTTTTTAATTTCCTTAATCTATATAATTTTATTATGTCTCATTAGAAAGAATTTATTTTTCTAATATTAGTTTTAATAGCTGAATAAGAACTCAAGATTTAACAAAAAAATTTTATATCTGAAGATTGCTAAAATTTCTTTTTACTCTTTTATATTTTTCATAAAAATTAGATGTAAAAAAGTACATACATTATAATCTATTACCTTTCCTATTTCATTTACATACATGTAAACAACATAATTTTTTATTACTTTTAATTTCTAATTTAATCTTTTGTGTTTCTGTTTAAATTTATTCATATTCGACATAACTATAAAACATTTAATTACATATTCAATTCAATATTTCAAGTAATTAAAACCTCGAGGTAATAAGATCATTAGTTATAAGTCTACTTTTTAATACTCACTTCAAGTATTATTTAATTCAAAATATTTTATATTTATTATTTACAGTTTGAAATTATTTAAAAACGTTCTCGTGTTTAAAGTATTATTAAACTCAATAAACACTATTAAATAAATTAAAATAAGAGAAATTCAAATTTTGTTCATTATTAATTAATACAATTTGAAATTTTATTAATTATATCCAAAGAGAAATAATTTGGTATGAAACATAACTATGCAAATTGAGCAAGGAAGTTAAATCGAAAAAAAATTATTTCGAAATTACACAAATTTCTACTAAATAAAAATTTTATCTAGGTTTTCTTGACTTTCTATAAAAGAGTTTCATTTATTTCAGAATGAATACATTTAACTAAAAGCTGCTCTGAAAAACTGAGTAATATTTTGAAAGCAGTATTTATTAAAACTTTCTATGGAATTTACTTCTCTTTTCTGAAGAGCACACACATACAGAACTATTTATTTTATGATGCCAAGGTAAAAAGAAAACAATTTATTAATTTTTTGCATATTTCAGATTAATTAATTTCATTACCAAGCAAGCATATTTTTTTTGCCGTGAACCTCTTAATTAGTAGAAAGTTAACGAATTAAGGTAACTTCATTGCTAATGGAGTTAGCATTGCAGAAGTTAGTCGAAAGAAAATAAAAAATCTAGGAAGAATTTAACTTTGAGTAAGCTAAAACATAAGATTTCATTGCGAAACTCACATGAACTTTATACAGGAGTTTGAATTAATTATCAGAAGTTACTAACAGTTATTAACAACTAACATAGAATTAACTTAGTATATGATCAAAAGAATTTCAGAGCTCATTTCCAATAAAATTTCATTTTGAAAGGAGAGACTAGGAGAACAGTTTGAAAAAAAGAAAATGCTTGAACTTTATTATCTGTGCTTAAAAATGTTAGGATAATTCTTTTATCTGAATTAATTTTTTTGTTAAAAGACAAATAATTTACGTTTGTAAAAATTGAGCTTATAAATATTTTTATTCAAAAATTTTTTGTGTAAAATTTTCTTTCTTAAGGGTGTTTTTATATAAATAACTGGTAAAACTAAATTGGAAAATATTTTTAATAAATTATCATTTTAGAAAAAATCATTAAAGTTTTACATTTAACTTTGAGTTTTACATTTAAGTCTTACAATTTATCAAAATTATAATTTACGGATTAAAATTATTTCTCAGGTTTGCCTTTATGGTTATCTACGAAAAAGAATTTTTATTTGTTTTTTTTAAATGAAATTATTAAATATAAATTTTAAATACATGACTTATTTTATATGCTCAAAATGTTTCGTACTTTCTGAATCGCAAAAATTTTATGAAATTAGATTTCTTTGAAATATGAATTCTTTCATTCATTTTCTAGTTACACCATACCAGATTAAAAATATAACTTTCTTTTTTTTGTGCTTCTAAGTTTGATTCTGGGGGTGAATTACATAGATATCAGTATTTCATACTTTATAAAGTTGTATATCCACGACTTTTGTCAGAAAGTCCTTTTCTATTTTTAATATAACTGTTTTAATACTGTTTCGATTTTTAATTGTACACACATTACAGTATTTTATTTATGTTAAATCTTAATTCCGATAATATGTATAATATATAAGAAATTATATGTATATCTATACAAAGGAAATTGATTGGTTAATTTGATACTCTTTTAATTATATCAATTCAATCAATCAATTTCAAGTAAAAACTGATGTATTTTTATTAATTAAAAATAAAAACTGATATATTTTTAAGGCTTATATACGATTATTATCATCATCTAACACTCAACCATAGATTTTATTTTCATGTATGTAAAAGAGAATTTTAAATCACTTTTTTTGATCATATAAGTAAGATTAAAATTATTTGCTATTGTGTTGTCCTTTTTATATTATGTCAACATTTTTATAAGTTAATTCAAATTTGTACAATCAAATTACAGATAAAGAGAATTATTTTATATTTTTAGTTTTGTCGATAAAAATATTTTGAGAATAATTTATTCTTTCAATGTTTATTTGATCAAAATATGTCTACTTGAATAGTTTTTGTTCAATCAAGAATATTGATGAAGAAGTAAAAATATTTGAACCGTACCAGATTCATCACAATTTTATTTATCTACAAAAATACTCTTAAAAATAAATTTAGTAAATAGTAGAATTTAAGCATATTGTTTATTTTAATATAAATATGTATGACTGAAAAATTTTTTCAACCAATGATTATATATATATATATATATATATACTTAATAAATTTTATTCTAGATACTGAAAATAATCTAGTAGCCTTGATAATAAAAAGTGCAAATTTCTAATCTACTGTAATATAAATGAGAAAATAATTATATTTTAAAATAATCTTGTTTTTAAAGACTATCAAAAAATGCTTAACAGTCGAAAGGAGAGATAAAGAAATTAATACTTCTTCTTGCCAAAATATATCTCAGAATTTTACGATGTGATTAATCTGTTCTTATTAATATAATTCTTCTCTTAAATGGAAATTTTTCTTACAAAAGGAAAGTTTTAGCCTTATCACAATTTTTTTCTGCCTATTTATGTAATGTTGTTTATTAAAAGAAACTTAGCGTAATTTGCTTATCTGCTAGGATTACAAGTAGAGATTCTAATAGATAAGCTATGCAGTGTTATCCCGACTAGAATTTCTAAAAAAAAAGAATGTATACTTAAATCTGCTTATATTTACATAATAACAGATAATAATAGAAGATAAAAACAGAGTTGTTTTTAATAATTCTAAGCATTCACAAAAAAGATAAAAATTTTCAATGAGCTAAAAAACAGAAATTTTCGGTTGTTAAACTAAATCGTTTAAAATTAAACTTTTTTTTTTTTTTTTTTTTTTTTTTTTTTTTTTACAGAAATTGTAAATTAGTTTCTTTACTAAATATTCTTTCCGCTTTAAATGAATTTACGAAGCAAGTAAAAGATAAAATATTACTTTTTCAAATTTATTATTAGTTTTATAATTAAATTGTGATATTTATATAACCCGTAAATCAATTATACAATGTCAAATGACTTTTCTTGTTAAAAATTTTAAAAGCATTATTCAATGACTGAAATTTAATTGTCTTCTCTTGGCAGTATTTATTCAATAGCATATAATTTTACTGGTGAAAATGTATAAAAAATTGCTATAAAATGATTATACTGGTCAACACTGGTTTTGGTGCCAAAGATTTTGTAGGTGATTTTATATGAATTCGATACGCTGAATCCAAATATGCCATTAATGTTTGCCTATCAGCTTGAATTTTTAAGATATCAACATTTTAATGAATCATGCATTACACTATTTTAAAAGAAAAACCATGGTTTAAACAAACAAATTAAACAGGGAATTTTTATTATATTACATAGATATTGCTTATTAAATACAAAAGAAAACAGAAAAAGTCATGATTTAAACAAATTACTCACTGAACATTTCGGAAACTTCTTTTGCGTGACATTCTTGAATGTATTTTGGAACAATTCCGTTTTAAAGTCCAGCAGTTAACTGCCATCATGTGAGTATCCCATCTTCCTTGATAACGATCCTCCATACATTTTATATCTTGGTGAAATCTTTCACCTTGCTCCTCACTAATGTCTCCGAAATTATCAGGAAAACGGTCTAAGTGGCTATGTAAATAGTGCACCTTAATGCTCATGTTACACCCAAAGGATCTGAAATTATCCAGCATTTCATTGACTAATTCAACATAGTTTTCAGCTTTGTGTTTACCCAGAAAATTTTGGACAACTGAAACAAATGAATTACAGGCGTTTTGTTCAATATCATTCATTGAATTTATGAAGTCAGGGTCTTTAATCAGCTGCCTTATTTGTGGGCCATCAAATATTCCTGCTTTAATTTTTTCCATACTCAGCTGAGGCATTTTTTTCTCCTATATATGCAAAGCATGATCCATTCTTATCAAGAGCCTTTACAAACTGCTTCATTAGACCCAGCTTGATATGCAGTGGTGGAAATATGATTTTCTCTCGTGGAACTAAAGGATTGTTGATGATATTCTTTTCCCCAACATCCATGTTTTCTCTCCTAGGCCACTCTTTTCTAACCCAGTGTTGCGTTTTGTCTCTGTTATCCCAGAGGCACAAGAAACAAGGATACTTTGTGTGGCCACTTTGCTGTCCAAGGAGAAAGTTTACCATTTTTAAGTCTACACAAATCACCCATTGGTGTTCACGATACTTTATTTTTTCCAAGACCAAAGCTATGGTGTCATATTGCTCTTTCATTTTCGTTGAGTGAGCAATTGGTATTGAGCCATATTTGTTCCCATTATATAGAAGAATACATTTCAAACTTCGCTTTGAACTGTCAATAAATAGGCGCCAATCATCTGGAAAATATTCAGGAAGACCCATTTTTACCAGGAGTTCTCTAACAGCATTACAAAATACAAGATTTTGTTCTTCAGAGAAAAAAGGTAGCAGATCTTTCTCCCTTGTACGATAGAATGTAATTTTCGTTCCTGGTTCAAGTAAATTTTTTTCCTTCAACCTGGAAGCCAGTAATTCAGAAGCTTCTTTCGACAGATTGAGATCTCTAGTGAGGTCATTTACCTCATCTTGGTTGAAACATTGAGGAATTGATGATATCGTTTCAAAATCACTGTCACCTTCAATAGTATCAGAATTCTGATCAGAGAGACAGTAAGCGTCCTCACAGAGTTCTGATAGCTGGTGAAAAGTTGGAATTGGTATTTCTTCTGAGTGAGGGATAGGGCGTCTTGCAGAGACTAAATCTGGATAAGTCCACTTATTACGGTTCTTTCGATTGATTCCAGTAATATTTACTAGGCAGAAATAACAGTCATCAAAGGGATTTTTTGGTTCTCTCCAAACCATTGGTACACCGAATTTCAGGCTTTTCCTTTTCCCGGTAGTCCACTGTCGTAAATGCTCTGTACAAGTTTTACAGACAATGTGTGGTGCCCAGGTTTTATCCTGATCACCAAGTTTCACACCAAAATATCCAAGATAAGTCCTCTTTACAAAGTCACTAATAGATTTTCTGTTTTCCAGTAGCGTGTATTCTCCGCATATGTAGCAAAAAATATCAGGATGATGTACACAGCTTCTTCTACTTGAACTCATTTTATTTCTATTCAACAACACAAATACTTAGATTTACTTTTTAACAACTCGTTACTAAAGAGAAATTTCATATGACGCTATCTGCACCGCCGGAATTCACGAACTATTCTCAACTCTCAACTGCGGTTGAGGCTTTGAAGGTCACTTCAGATAGTGGACAGACATCTCCATCTATCGGATTTCTATGGAACTAAATGGATAGCACTAATAAGTAGGATTCAATCCCATTTATTAAAAATTTGTCAACTAATCAATTATATATCTCATATTGTTTGTCTTCTTTTTATAATAAATGAATTAAAATAATAATTTTTAAAAATAATAATTAGTTATTTCCTAAATGTTATTATTTTAAATTCAATTGGTTACAAAAGAAGACTGACAATAGGGCAAATATACAAGAATCTTTCACTGTATAAATTTTACAGCACTTGTACTTGAAAGTACTAAATAGAAAAAAAGCATTGATAGATAAGTGAATTTATCTAAAAATCTAGAGCTGATACAGAAAAACTGCTTTCATATTTAGAGTCAGCAATAAAAATATAGTTAAAATCTGCTCTAAAATCCTAAGCACCAAAAAAAAAAAATTTTTTTTTGTAGGCCTGTGTTATTATTAAAAAAAGTTAGGCATAAGAACCAAAAGCTTAAGAAGTTTACTATTATGAAAGCAGTACAAGATATTTTTATTTTTAAGTTTACAAATTCAATTGCCCTTGTTAAAATTGAATCTTAATAGATAATCTGCAATTGATTTTGTATAATGAATATTTTGGAGAATCTGCTAGCATCTACAAAATCCCTATTAAAATCTTTACATATGACTCTTTAGAAAACTCATTTTTTGTGAAATTTTCATTACAATTGTTTCACGCGTTACTTGGTTTATTTATTATTATTAGACGATTAAAAATATTGAAGAAAACTTGATGAATTTTATTAACAAGAGTAAAACCAGGATTTTATACACCATTAAATTTTCAGTAGATAAGTATTTTGAAGCAGTACATATTAAATATATTGTTTGAAAGAGATTTATCTAAAAAAAAAAAAAAAAAAAAAAAAAAATCATTATTAAAGGCACTTATCAAAATTATAAGTGGAAGAAATGAAAAAAAAATTAGTTTTGCAATTTGTTTTGATAAATAGGGCTAATTTAATTGCCCTATTGATGGATATGTGGTTATTAAAATGAATAATTTATAGCTTCATTCATTCATTGCAAAATTTTCGCGATTGCTTATGCATTAGGGAATAATTTATTTCAAATCTTTATTTAATCTTACTGAAAAATTTTTTAAGTATTTAGGATTACTTCTGTTTCTCTTTATGTTTCTTGGTTAATTTTTCTGTTATAAACTAATGGTAAGTTTAAATTAAATGTAAATGAATAAACAAAAAAATTAACTTAATTAGAAACTTAAATGTAATCGTATTTTAAATAAATTTCATCATGTAGATAGTAAGAAAACTGTTAAAAAATATTTTCATACCAACTGTGAAATCTCAACCAAGTCGTGATATTTTTACTTTTGAAATATATTATAGTAATAAATTACGACACGCAAAAACTTTATAATTATACAATTTTAAATTAAAAATCTCTAGTGTTTCTTTTTTAAAACATATTCTGAGTGTGGGTTTATTATAAAAGCTGAGAATCAATATCAAACATTTTAAATTCACTTTAAGTTTTTTTAAACATTTTAAAAGTTTCACATTGATTTTTTTGGTATCAAAATTGTAATGTGATATTCATCGCAAATACCAACCACATTTTTATTTATTGGATGAAAAAGACAATTATCTTTTTGAGATAAATGAGGGAAATTGTATTTAATTAAATTTCTATATAATAAAATACGTTTATAACTTTTTGACTCTTAAAGACAACACATTCACACTCATAAAAATATGACGTTCAGAAACAATAATGAAATGTTAATGTGCTTCTTGGCTAGATGTATGAAAGTTAGACACGTAATCCAATTAAATTTTGAAAATAATGTCTTTTTAGTTCTGTAATTAAATATTCTGTTTCATAAAACTTTGATAGTTAAATATTGTCAACTATATCCTTTTTAAATGTAAAAATAACTTAATTAAATAAAAAGCCGTTTATGTAAAAGAAAAAAAAATATTTAGGTATATTGAGTTTCAGAAGTTTTGTTGAATACCTCAACATATAGTTGATTAGTCTATATAGTATGCATCTATAGTTTATGCGTTACACTTTAATTAGCTAATAATTAAGAGAAGTAATATTGTATCCATATCAAAAAGTGAGAACAAATATCAAGTTATTAATATTTTTCTTGTTTGTGCTTTTGATCTACAGTTGCTGTTCACATGTTCTACCGTTTACCGAGATATAAAATCTGAAAGTGTGAGTTCTAATTCAAACAGTAAGTGTTTCGCTAGATTTTAGGTTTAGATACAACAAATCTTCTACAGCTTCAAAATGGTAAAAATTCTGCTTAATCCCATGTTTTTCCGTTAAAGTTCGGCATTGGAATCAGTAAATTTTTTTTTACATAAATGCAATAATATTTGCTTTGATTGTATTTCATGAAATCTTTAAAAGTGAATCTGTTCATTGCGACAAATAAATAAATGAAATACAGACAATATTGGTATGCATTTTTAAAAGTATTATACACACATACGAGTATATTCAGTCTCTGTTTCTTGAAAGTTTACTTTTTTCACTTCATCTTTGCAGTAATATTTGAAGCATCTTTACAATCCAACTTTGCAGTCACATTTGTATGATGCACAAAATATCTTTGAAACATTCTCTTACATGATTTTACGAAACCTCTGCGAGAATTTATGTTGTTGTTTCCAAGAAGTGATTGCAACTTCAAAGAAGCAGAACACAATCTATAAGCTTTATTCATTTTCGATATTTATGTCATTGAAATCACCAATTACAATAAAAATCAACTTTGGAAATATGGTAATTTCGATATGGATTATTTTCGGCTATACACTTTCAAAATTTATTCTTTTCTTTATTAAAATTAAAGTTCCTAATCAAAGATCTGAAAGGAAATCACAAATAATTATATTTTTAAGAATCTACTTATATCGTCTCTGATAAATGTAACTATACTGCTTTTGAATAATGAATATAAGGAGCATAGTTAAAGAAGCATATGACGTGACGCATAGGTAAAGAAGCATATAACGTGCCGCATAAATAAAGAGGCATATGACATGTCGCATAAATAAAGAGGCACATGACGTGTCGCATAAATAAAGAGGCATATGACGTGTCGCATAAATAAAGAGGCATATGACGTGTCGCATAAATAAAGAGGCATATGACGTGTCGCATAAATAAAGAGGCATATGACGTGTCGCATAAATAAAGAGGCACATGACGTGTCGCATAAATAAAGAGGCATATGACGTGTCGCATAAATAAAGAGGCACATGACGTGTCGCATAAATAAAGAGGCATATGACGTGTCGCATAAATAAAGAGGCATATGACGTGTCGCATAAATAAAGAGGCATATGACGTGTCGCATAAATAAAGAGGCATGTGACGTGTCGCAAGTCAGGAAAACTCTAGTATCCATCCAAAAATGTTTTAGGAAAAATTCTTAATGCGAAAATACATTGTTTATTCTTATCAGAAAAAAATATGTTTTTGCTTTTAATGAGAATGAGAACAAAATCTAAAAGCAACTGAAACTTGTCATTAAATAAAAAGATAAGGAGTTTTTGATAGCCCAGGAACAATACTTTATTTTCTTAAAAATCTCTAGCTTCATGCTCTACTTCAAATTAAAGTCGTCTGATTTTGATTAAGAGAGGATTTTGTTCAGTTAAGATTCACTTTGAAAAATAAATTTTCGATTATTTATGTATAATCCTTTATTTCAGATTCATTTTTACCAGCATGGTTAATAGTTTATAAACACAAAAATATTGATTCCGTTTCTTAGAGAAATGTCATTTGTTTTATTTACCTTATTATAAAATATTTCAGGTTTGTCTTCTGTTTGAATCTAAATGTGTTTAAGCATTTTATGATTATATTAATCGTAGAATGACTTTTACAGATAATTACCTAACAGGTTTTCCCACTTCAATCTTATTAGTTGCGCACACAAAAAAAAATGTTTGACTTTAACTAATTTTTTAATTTGAATTTACATTCCGGTAAATTTTTATTTTTGTAGCAGAAATTCCATATAATAAACGAATTATCAATCTTGACTTTACCACTTTTTGTTTTGAAAGTTAATTTTTTGCATTTTTTATCATAATTTATTCAATAATATTTGGTTTTGATTTTATAATAAAATAAATTCATTATCAGAAGATTTTAATTTTTAATTAAAAATTGTAGAATTGATTAGAGAGCCTTTTTTTTAGTATACTTATCTATATTAAGCTAGGAATGATTAAAATTACTATACAAATTTAACATTAACTAATAATTATTTTATAAGTACAATGTTATAATTATGTGAATACTATTTAATAAATTCAGGTATATAATTATTTAATCTCAAAATCATTAAAAAGAAATTTAAAACACATCCTAATATCATAAGTTTAAGTATAAATTTCATAAAATAATCACTTTATTTTAAAACTTTATAATACTTACAAGGCCAATTTGATAAATAGATTACTTTAAAATAAAAAACCCAATATGCATACAAAATTACATTTTATTTTGTGATATAGTCTTCTTTTATGGTATATTTTTCCTAACGATGTTTTAACTTTTGAAATCATTTCACACACAGAAAAAAAAAAAAAAAAAAAAAAAAAAAAAAAGGAAACTTTCCAAAATAGCATTAAAGATCTCGAAATTGCATACTTTTTTTTATTATTTCAAAGCCATTTTTTAAATTTGTAAAAAGAAAAAAATCACCAGAAGCTAAATCAGGATAGTAGTGTGGAGGAGACGGCAATTCTTAAGCCTAATTCAACTAATTTATAAAAGTGAAAAGCTTCTGTGATTTGTGAATGCAGACGAGAGTATAAGCTGGTGCAATATCATTAAAGAAAAGCAATTTTTTCTTGGATAAATAGGGCCAAAAAGTAACTAATCTGGAATATTAAAACGGCCTAATAAATCCCCATAAATTTTTCTGGTGTCTATTTTTCTCTTTTTCAGTTAATACATGAGGATTTATGGCATTGAAGCCCCAGAAAATCATAATTTTTTCCACTCGTGGAACTGTTTTGGCCTTTTTCAGAGCAGGTTCATTAAAAGAAGTCAACTGTTTCGACTGTTCTTTCATTTCTGGTAAGTAATGATGTATCCAAGTTCCTCAATTATCTAAAGTTGCAAAAATTCAATTGGATTGTGATCGAACTTGTCTAAATACTGCTTTGAAATGGTTACACGATTTCATATTTGATTCGCTGTCATCAATCGTGGCACCAATCTGGCTGATGACTTTTATATGCCCAAATATTCATTGCGAAGTACTGAATGTATGTTCATATAATGTTTATATTCTCTTAGCTATCTTCTGCACTTTCACACGGCAGTTTTCTAACATGATGTCATGGATTTTGTTGACCATTTTTTTTAATCGTGATTTCAAATGGATGTCAAGAGCAGTCTGCATTAATAATAAAGTACAGCCAAAACTCTATCATTTCTTAAGCCATGGACTTATTTAAAACAATTAAACATATGAATACTTTTCAAAATATAGATTTTTTTGAAAGAAAAAAATAGTACTGTTCAAGTTCTATTAATTTATTTAACACATTGCCATTTATGAAAATTTACAATTTTTAGATTCAAAATAACATTTGCATATTTGGAGGCTCAAAATACATTTTATTGAAAAAAAAATCACATGCAACTGGGAAAAATAAAGGAAGCCATGAAAGTAAGATTCACTTTATGCATAGTATTTATTTTGATGAATAAATGACTTAAAACTGAGAACAAAAAGCTTTAATTGATTATTAGTTATACTTCTAAATTGAATTTGTTGATTTGATGGAGCATGGAGTTTTAATTTGCACATTTTCTTTTGTGATAAATTTTATCATGGATTTAAAAGCTCCCTAAAACTGATTTAAGTTATTTTTAGACAGTTTAAGTTGCCTTTCAGTTAATATCACAAGCCTGATTCATTATAGTGGAGCAATATTTTACGACTTAGCAGACCATGGAGCGATTTTATTTCTCCGCAAATACCATAGTGAAAGTCATGCTAGCCGATTGCTGAATTGTTGATAAATGACATCTGTGAAACTTGAAATCATAGGTAATACCAATGACATTCAAGATGTTCCCCCGACATCGGACAAATCGGAGAAAACTTACTTTCACTTTTAATGCAATTTAATATATCAATAGATTGTTCTTTATAGTATTACACAAGCATTACAGAAAGATGCTACTTAGTTATAAAGTTGCTCAGTAATATTACAATAAATCACTGACTTTTTTGTATTCTGTAACTATTTGATTTCTAGAAATCAGATTTTTCTTTTAAGTGATCATATTCTTCTTTATTTTAGACAGTTTAAGTCTAAAAATAAGGAAAGAGTATGATTTAGACAGATTAAGTGCAAATGGGCATTTTTCATTTGGTTCCTAATAGTTGCATATGCAGAAATCTATACACGTGTGACCTGATGAAGATGGAATTCACTTTTAATGCTAATTTTATAAATTTAATAATATTGTTAATGATGCTTGAAGAAAGAAGGGGCAGCTTCGAAGACCAATATAATCCTAATTTTTTTGTTATATATTTAGGTTTTGATATTTTTTCTGCATAAATATTTTATTTTAAAATTATATTGCATTATTCATTTATTTCATATTTAATCTGAAACACATCTTAAAATTATTATAAGCATCTATTTATTTAAGTGAAGGAAATTATAAGCTATGGAAAGAATTTCTCTTATAAATAATTACTTAAATAAATTTTATAAAAGCATTCAATAGTAAAACTAATCTTCTCTTTAGAAATGAACAATAATTAGGTAAAAGAGAGAGAACGTAAATTTTTATTTCCATTCAATTTTGTCAGCGAATAAATACAAATAGCAATAAAAGTGTTAATTTATGTTAAACAACCTAACCAAATAAAATGCCCAAAATAAAAGAACAATAAATATTGCTTAACAATTTAATTCAAGCAGCATTTAATGATATTATAAAATTCAACATATTCATTTCTGTAGGAATTCGTTTAATTTTTTTTGACAGTGAAGTAAATGTAGTTAAAGGATTATTTTATTACATCAATTATTTCAGTAGAGAATTGAAATTTCGTTAAAATTTTTCTTACTGTCATGATTTTCATTTTTTTAATTTAATGGTTAAAGCTAAATCTCCAGATATTCATGCATACAAATGAAAAGTGTTATTTATGATTGAAATATCTTGGGAAAAACTTACATTAAAATTTTAATGAATGACTATACATATAATTTAGTATGTGTAAAAGCATATTTCAATTTCAAATCTTTTTTAGATAACTTTTATTTAGTATTTGAAGAATATTTAATATATTTTACTTGTTGTTTAATTTTACGATACCAGATAGAAAGATATTATTGTCACATAAATTACTAAAAATAAATAAATAAATATTTGGTAAAGTCCATTATAATATAAAAGTCGCTTAGCATTACATATTGGTTTGGGTTATTATATTACAAAAACATTAATTTTAAATTTAAGAAATCGAAGAAAGTATACTTTTTTCTAACATATATTTTGCCGAGCTGTCATCCGAAGGGTTAGCGCTCTTGTCTTCGGTTCAACAGTCAGTGGGTTCGATTCCCAGCTTGGGCACGAGTGTTTGTTGTGGTTCGGAATCCACTTTGAACCGTAGGTCCCGGTCTAATTAACCCTTGTGAGCAAAAAATGATCGTTGAGCGACTAACATATATTTATTTTTCATTGATAAAAAGGAAAAAAAAATATTAAAAATTTAATTCAAAGCTGTATACATTTTTATTTAACAATCAATTAAAACATACTTACAGATTAGTTTAGGTTAAATTTATTTAGAGTAGGTATAGTTAATCCAGCTTGTGTGAATCAGAAGTCTTTTCAAAAAAAGAGTTTTGTTCTGAAGTTTCAAGAAATTTTAACACTTAATTTTTTTTTATTTTAAATTTCAATAGATAATATGTTACTTGTCACTCGCAAGTCTCATTTAATTGATGAAAATTGCCAAATTTGAATTAATTTAATAAATATTTATTAATTCAATTCAAAATGTGCAGACTGGCAAACTGCAGCAGTTTCAAACATCACGAGAAAAAATTCTATGCACAGCAACAAAATCACACACACACACACACACACACACACACACACACACACACACACACACACACACACACACACACACACACACACACACACACACACACGCACACGCACGCACGCACGCACACACACGCACGCACGCACGCACACACACGCACGCACGCACGCACACACACGCACACGCACGCACGCACACACACGCACACGCACGCACGCACACACACGCACACGCACGCACGCACACACACGCACACGCACGCACGCACACACACGCACACGCACGCACGCACACACACGCACACGCACGCACGCACACGCACGCACGCACACGCACGCACGCACACGCACGCACGCACACACACGCACACGCACGCACGCACGCACGCACACAGTGGAGGTTTGTCAATCTATTTTACGTTGAATATTTTAGTAATCGCTGTTCACAATTTTGAAAAAGGGTTTCATTATCTTTTGATAATTCCGAGATTTTTAACACTTTTTTTTTTGTAAAAGTAAACACACTACTGTAAAAAAAAAGACGAGTAATTATGTGAAACAATATTTTTGCTTTGAAACAACACAATAATTGGAGCGTTTTCTCTGCAAAACAAATCCAATCATATCCATATTTCTCCTCTGTTAAGAGAAAATAAATTTGTGAAAATTATTAATTTTCTGTGTATTTTGGAAGTACAAGTTCACTCAGAAAATTTCTTAGTATTTCAAACTATTAATATATCAAAGGCTTAACATGGTCTGTATTTTACAGACTACACTTTTTAAAGTGAACAGTTTTGGATTCTATCACGACCACCTTTGAATAAACTGAAAATAGGAGTTTCTGCTCACTGAGTCTCGTTTTCTGAGTATTTTTCTTGTTGTAAATATGGACCACTATCACGGAGGCGAATAGCGTTGCCCGCGCCATACCACCACAAACCCGTCATCACAGAAGAAAGGACAGAGAAAGTAACATCCATGCCCAAACCGGGATTCGAACCCGAAACCCACAGCTCAGGAGTCAGGAGCGTTAACCACTCAGCCATCCATCGGCCACATAGAAATCATGGACTGTTACAGAGATATTAAATAACATTCACTGAGTAATATTGCCTCTGAAATATTATACAATATTAATCGCGATGTTTAGAAGATTTCAAAAAAAAAAAAAAAAAAAAAAAAAAAAAAAAATATTTGTACACCATGGATAAACTTTAAGAATAATCTTCTGAAATCATTCACTTAATTATAATTCCTAAATTAATTAGAAAAAGCTAATTTTTGGAATATTGTACAAAGAATATCGCTAGAGAAAGGTTTTGTAATGCATTTAAGAATTTACCGAGAACGTTTTTCCGGAAGTTTTTATATTTTTTCATATCTATTAGGCTGTGATCATAATTCAAAATTTAAATTAATTCCCACTGCATCTGTGTCCAGTTTAGGTTATCTTGGGACTATAGCACTTCGTGCCAAAATTAGTAATTTTGGAATAGTTATTCTGCCATGAAATTCGCACCGTGCACCTCTTGTTGAATAGTATTCATGAATACATGATTTTGAAAGTGGGTATTAATCTCGGACGTTATTTGTAGCAATATAGTCTTGCAATTTCATTCGACAATCATATTTAACATCTTCTGTTACTGTTGCGTTTTGTTTAACATCTTCTATTACTGTTTACAGAAGACATCTTACCTAGGTTTTTGAAGGTTGTCATAACACTTGATAGAGTGGTTCTTGAAACACCCATAAGTTCGGTTATTATGGACACAAGCACTCCAGTGAGGTGATCTCCAAGGTCCTATTACGTTGGTTTTTTATAAAATGTGTTTTCGTTGACAAGGACTAAATAAACGGAATCTTATTAACTTATTCCCATAGAGCTTAAATATGTGATTAGATTTTTCCTGTTTCTTTTGCAGCACATTTTTAAAGTTCGAAAATAAAATACTTAACAATAAATACTTAGTTAATCCTGGCTTACAAAAAAGTTGAATATTTTGACTTTCTGTTATATTTTATATTAGGGGTGCTCCTCTTCATTATCTACAGTAGTCAGCCAACATACTTTTTTATAGTAGTAATCTCCAAATGAAAAACCTCACCCTGTTCATCAGAGACAGCCTCAAGATTTTAAAAATGAAAGTTTAAATGGGGGGACTCAAAAAGTTTTAAGAGTTCCACAAAATGTTCACTATTTGATATTGATCTTATTTGCGGTCCTATAAATGTTCAGTTCAATTTAAATTTTGCATCACTAATTTTAGGAAATTTAGATGTCCATTATAAAGACAGCAGAATCTTTGTTCATAAATTGTGTAAAGTTTTCATCAGCGCCAGTTTTATATGTAGGGAAGGTAAAGACATCATTTTGGGAACCTTTAAAAAAGTAAGTGTTTGATACATTTTTATGTCTGGGAATAAGATATTCACTTTCAGGCCAATATTGCATTATGTATTGAGACTTCCTATCGATGCTGCCCCATTCACATAAAAGCAACAAAATTTTGTGTCTCTAAGTAGCGAACTTAACAATAAAGTTATTACTTTCATGTCAACGCATATTTTCCAGTCACATTTTGTGAACTTAATTTTTTCTAACTACAGTTTCATATTTTTATGTTACTTTTATATCAGTAGCATGCGAAACAGGCATCGATGATAATTCGTTCCCATAATGCAGTATTGCAGTCTTCAAACTAACTTTCAGTGAGTTTATAAAAAATCGGTCACAATGTCCTTAGGATTTGGTTGATATAAAAACTGAAGTTCTGTTGAGCTACCTGCCTCAAATATCAGGTCACTTTTCACCCTTTCTTCGTCTTCAACGTGAGCTTGGTTGGAATCAGAGTTATTATTGCAGTATATAGTCATTAATTATAGTCATAAAATATGAATTCTTTGGTACAGAATACTCTTCACGAGAAGACACGGATCGCATTTCTGATGCCAAACTAGAATACTTTACTGTATAGTTTGATTTGGACTACATTTTTCTAATGTTACACAGAAGTAGTCAGTTGAATAGTCCTTCTGTTCCCTTTAAATTATAGGGACTGAAAACGGCATATGATAAATACCATTTTTATATCTAATCAGAAGCCTAACATATGATCTGGGGCAAAGTATTTATCAAAATAACCATCTTTACAACCGATGTACAGTTTATAACAGTGTTTTCTCAAGTCATGGGAAATTTTGTCTTTGAGGCTTGAATGTCAGTTTTCTACAAATGTAGCATAAGTTATTTGTTTGATTTGAACACTTACTTGGCATGATGATACATTAAAATAAATGAAAACAGTAGAAAATCACGGTAGAAATGAAAATAATAGAAAACCACAGCAAAAATAAAAACAGCAACCACTATATACGTATTGCCATTAATTTGCAAGAATCAAATTAACATATGAATGGCATTCACAAGAAAATTATAGAAAAATTGGACATTATAGCATTTTGCTAGGAACAAAATTTTCTCATGCAATTCTCAATATGCCAAATGCTTTACTAATACTTTCCACTTCACCATCACCATGTTGCACATTGTTGTGACATGAGGCAGCCGTTCATTGGACAATTGAAGGATGCCTCACTTTTTAATCGAGTGAGTGTATTATTTTGTTCTATACCTGTATATTGTTGTGATGTGCAAACAGCTCGTAGGTATAATTATTTATATTAATTAAAACGTTTAACTATATGTGAATATTTCGACGTTACACATATTTCGCAATAAATTTCTATGTATATACCGCAAAAAATTTCAATCTTCTAAAATGACAAATCTGTCACTAAAGCGTTTTTGTTCGACATATTAAAAAAAAAAAAAAAAAAAAAAAAAAAAATTTGGTATTCACCAAAAGTTTGTCATTGTTCATACGACGATCATTTTTGGTATTATATATGAACAGATATATTTAATTCCCTAATTTTAAATTTCGAAAATATTATTCATTGCTATTTTTTATATCATTTATTAATATTTAATTTTTTATTCTAGTAAAACACAGTTCGATTTTTTAAAAGAGTGTGGCTGTGTTGATAATGAGCCAATGCAATGAGAAAGAAATATTTACAATCTGAAATAGCTCACAAATTATTGACTTTAAAAAATTTTTTATAATCATAGTCATATAATTTAAAATTTATAGTTGTTAATTTGTTCATTTTTATAAACCGTATTAAGTTCATTAGTTCAGCTACTACAAATTCCCTTAAAAAGAATTAAGTTGTATGAACTTTGATTATTAAGCAACTTGGATAATGAAAATATCTATTGATAAAAGTACTGAGAAAATATTAAACTAATTGTTAATTCAATGTAGTTTGTTTCAAATATTCTTTTTTTTTATATAAAAATATATATATTATGTTTTTATAAAAGTTTTTTTATGTAAATTAAAAGAAAAAAATTCATGATGAAAGACCATTTAATATCGAACTGAATTTATGTTGTATAAATTTAATTGAATAATACCAAGAATGCAAATTTAGTTTTAAAATGAACTCTGAATTCCTGCAGAGAGATTAATTTTACAAACACGTACATTGTAAAACAGTCTTTCTAGCCAAGAGCAGAGAAAAATGATTGGCATCTTAAAGGAGAGTGAGAATATCAAGGCTTATGATTCTCATTTTCTTACATAAAATGATTTCCTGGTTGTTGTTGTTATTTCCTTTTCAGCTTGTAGTTTTTTGCATAACAATTCCTTAAATTATTGGAAAGAAAACTCAAATCTTTTCATGAGAGAATTTTGTTTTCCTTCTCTACTCCAGAAATTTTTTCATTAAAATATTAAGAAATAAATTTCCGAAAGATTGCTCTGACCAGGTGAAATTTTGAAAACCATTCGATATAGAGGTACAGAGGCAAATTTTAGATTCTAACTAACATGGCATAAAACTGTTTATTTTGAAAAAAACCTTGAGAAAAATTAAATAATTAAAAAATAGTTAATGAAGACGAAATTCGCAATTGTGTTTATCCTTGAGAAAAATAAGAAAAAATCTATGCGTGGAATGGAACTTTTAAAGGTTGAGAATTTCTGATGAAATTATGATTGAATTTTCTTTTATTAATCTGCAGACAATGAAATTCTATATGCGATGAAGGCCAAAAAAAATATGTAGTTTAGTATGTATATTATAATTAAGATATTTGTATAAACTAGGAAATACTCATTAAAATTAACATTTATTTCCTGGTTTAAATTTATCTGATGCGCAGTTAAATCGAAAATATTCGAAATTTTAGTACTGCTTTTACATATATTACTTAGATTTAGTCTATATGTATAACTGTTACACTTATCACTAAGAAACAACCGGTTTTAAATGGGATAGCCTTTAATCGTGATGGGATAATGAAGGTTCTCAAATTATTTGGTTGATGCTGAATAACAGTTTAATGTTACTTTATACAAAAATGAATAGATGAATATAAAGTGTTGACGCTATATACTCATCTGCACGCACTTATTTGAAGATTGTTCCTGTGAGGGGAAACTAGTATAAAATAACTATCTCTTAATGTGAATTGTATTCTAAATTATAATCAATAGTCTAGCAAAACAATTTTATAAAAGGAAATGTTGATACTAAATATATATATATATATATCCAACCAGGATTATTATCATCTACTAAATAGATAAATAGAACAGATAAGGTTTCTCTGTTTGGAGTCTAATTAATACGGTAATGAAATATTTTTGTAATGAGTTTGTTTATTTCAAGTTCCATTAATTTTTTTATGAACTAGAAAATCATGAATTAGAGTATCTGAAAATGTGAGAATGTCAACAAATGAGTTGATAGCATTTTAAAACAAATGAATACATATAAGCATAAAATTTATAGCAAGTAATTGAAGGAATAATGTTGCATTTTAATAAAATTCATGAAAAAATATTTATGTGTGTGCAAAGGATACGCATATTCTAGTGATATTTATAGAGATATATATCCTAATTTTCAAAAAAAAATTGTCACACACACACAAGTATATTTTAAATTAACATAAACTTGTAACATGAAAAATTATTACTTAAGAGTAAATATATTTTAAATATTCTTGAATTACAATCCTCTTGGGGGCAATAATGCCCTTATTCCATTCGATTTTTATTTCCAAGAAAACTGCTACAGTACCACAATGCACAAATTGTTTGAAAATATTTCAAAGAATATATTGTCAATTTATTTAATATATTTTCTCAAACAGCGTTTCAGTGGCCCAGAATCCATTTAAGCATTGACAAGAATTACTTGCGAAAAATACTTCAAGTTAGATGATTTCAGAATGGCTTAAAATTAAAAATATTATGTATTATAACAGAGAAAAAAATATTCGATTGTGTCTGTGTGGAAAATAAACGAAAATAGTTTTCTGAGAATATAATTACATTCGTTTTAATCAATTACCAATTAGTTTTAAGCATTAAAGATGTCACATTTTGCAATGAATTCCAATGAATAAAATTGAATCCGAATCTATAAATTTCAAAGAATTGTATAAAAACATAAATGAAATTTTTTTCAAATTTTTTCTTGATTTTCTTGTATATTTTGGTATTTTATATTCAATAAGACATTATACATAAGAATTTAATGTTTTATGTACATTAATTGTTGATTTCTTTAAAACTAAGGTTTTATTTTTAATCCTAATACTTTTAAATCAATTTTAAATATAATAGAAATATCAACTATAAAGTTTTTAAAACTTCTGCGAAAACTTTTTTCGAGTAAACTTTTGTGTGTGTGTGTGCAAAGAGTTAAACTTTTCCTTTTGCATCAGTCATATGAATTTCTCACAATGTCAAAAAGAATCTTATTTTTGAATGATGAGAACTTATTTACAATATGCTAAACACGCAATCCAGAAAGAAAGTTTGCGGCACGCTATTCCTGATAACTACAGGTGTAATATTTCTCAGACTATTTTTATTGAAACCATAAACAGAATAAACAGATAAATAACGACCATTTGATGCACTTGCTAAGCACTCAAAGTATTAATCCATTTTATTTATAATACAGGAAGACTAAGAAAAATGAGGTTTACAAAATAATATGCAATTTGTGAACTCTGTCACGTAGTCTTCAAACTATTCTAATATTTAGTTTTTTTATAAAAATTAAATTTTGTAAAACATTTATAAAATATTTAAAGCATTTATAAAAATTAAAAACACGCTTTTTACTACTGAAAAAAACGAAGGAAGAAGATTAATAATGAACAAATCACTTATTAATATACTAATTTAATTCTATACACTGATTTTTTTACATTATATTCTTTTTTGTTTAACTTACTTTTAGCGAATAGCTTATTCTAGAACCAAGAATATAAATCTAGAAAATAATATTAAAGTCTTCAGTTATTTTTGTTCCTTAATGGCAAAAAATTTATGAAAAGTCAAAAAGTATTCTGCTTGGTTATAATTTTTCAATTACAAGAACCCACTTTCAGAATAACAAAAGCATTTATACTTGGTAATAGCCATTAGTTCCAACTCTGGAAGAATTAAAAGATTTATGGAAATAATTAGGGATTAGTAAACATCATTTATTGTAAAAAAATAAAATATTAGAAATATCCATGTGTTTTATAACGAAATTATTTGTTATATGTATATGATGCGATTTCATTTAAATTTTATAAAAAAAATATATCTTTAATTATAACACTTTAATTTTGAGTTTTAACCTATCTAAGTTATATTTAAAATTATTTAAACTGTGATTAGTTTATAAATTTCCTGCAAAGATACTAGCTAGGGATTTGGAGGTTTAGAGGTTCGCTCCACTGGGTTCAATTACAAATTAACGTGACAGAAACGAACGACTAAAATAAATGAAAAATAACAATGATAGCAATTCAGACTTTGAGCTGAAATGATCTTAAATGATGCAATCAGAACTTTGTGAAATATTACACAATTTTAAATTAAAATATTTTTACCATTATAGATGTTGTTATAAATGTAGAATATCTTATTAGTCTATTTCAAAATCCGAAATTAAAATCTAATAAATGTTTATAATCTTGAAGGTAATATATATATATATATATATATATATATATATATATATATATATAGAACATCATTTTATTTGTTAATAAGTAAACTATTGAAAAGAAATCAAAGAAGTTAATACTAAAATATCAATCCTTTGGTATCAAAATAGATATTTGTAATCAAAGGAATAATATTAAAAACATAATTATTTGACAAGAAATCCAAAACTGGCATATTTTTAACAGTCCAAGTGACTTTGGATTGAATATCTGAAATTAATGTGAAAGGAATAGAGATTTAAATATGTAGCAAAAGCAAAAATATTCTAAATTTTATAGGACATTTAAGAATTTTCGAAAATATTGCTAAGCATGGAAATTCTAAGTTAACAATACTTCCAAAATTAGTATAGAAATTCTAACATATAATTTTTTTATATTTAAAAGTTTATGAAAATCAAACTCGTTTGTTCATAAGGTTATCTGGAGAGTTGAAAAGTTTATGTGTATTAAAATTTAATTTTCTCTCTTTATCAAGTAAATTTAGATAAAAACATTTGCAGAAAAGATATAATTATTAAAGTTTTGAATAGGTTGAATAATAATAAAATTATATTTGAGATTCTTAATTGCAGGTTTTAAAGGATGAATTCAATACCTGAAATAATATATTATTAACAAAAAATGAAGTTTTTAACTCTATTAAAGTGTAAATTTTCAAACAGTTAAAAATTTATATTATAGGTGTATTATAAATATATAAGCTTTTAATATACTTCAGATTCAATATTAGGTAAAAAATTATTTTATTAAACTATTATCTATTATAAGTTTGTTTATTTGAAAAACTGGTTTGCATTTAGTTTCCTTATTCAGAACATATCTAAATTTAGGATTTTTAACAATATTCATACCATCTGTATGATGCGTCCAAAATCAGGATTATCAAGTTTAGAGTTCCCTATTCGAGCAAATAGATATGATGAATTTCCTAAATGAGAAAATTATTTTTACAAACTTAATTACACTTAAAGACTATGTCCAAATGCAATATATATATGTAATATAATACAAATCTAATAAATCTAATTTTAACTATTTCCTATAAGAAAAATAAATAATTAAGAAAACTACTAAAATTAATATCACAGAAATATTAAAAATTGATTGGAAAATAAAGAAATTTAATAGAGAGAGAGAGAGAGTTTTCTTAGTTTTAATTTTATTATATCTATATTTAAATAAAAATCATCTATAATAGAGTTTTAAAATGTTGTGATGCTAAAATGAATATAAATTAAGCAAGAATTTAGGAATTTACAATCATTATCACAGTAAATTTCATAATAAAAATTTTATAGGGCAATCAATAATAAATAATAAATAATAAAAAAGTGTGGATTCCAGTATGTAGTAAATAAGCTTTATCTAAATGAAAAATTTAAAACTATTTCAAAGGTTCCATTTTATTATGTATAATTTACTAATTTTATGATCACTTATTTTTAATATTTTAATTTTATGGTTATTGAAACGGCAGAAAAAAATTATAGTTATTAAATAGTTTATAATTTTACCATTAAATATTTTCACTTAGAAAAAGCTGAAAGAGGTTTCAAGTTAAGAATTCATTTTCTTTAAAAACATAAATTGATAGATTAGTCTCAATGTTAATAATACTAATAGTTTGTTGAAGCTTTTTTAAAATTGTGATTATGAAAGTGATTAGATTCAAGATTAAATTTACTATCCTCACAATTTTTAATATTTTATATATGTAAGTTAGTATGAATATTTAATGAATTAAAAGCTTGGCCTGCATATATATGTATATAATTTTATAGGAACTACATTTAATTAGATTAATAACATTAAATATTTTACAAGCTTTAGAAATTAGAATCATTAGGTATTGGTTAAATAAAGTTGTATATATTTTGCATTTCAATAAAAATTCTAATATATATACATATACATACAATACATACATACATACATATATATATATATATATATACATATATATATATATATATATATATATATATATATATATATATGTATGTATGTATGGTAATATATATATATATATATTAAATCAAGAGTATTACTAAATAAGTTTGAATTGACGTGTTCATCGTTGTTTTATAAGTCGCTGGTCACTGTTTAACAATTCTCTATGGTACCAACTATGTACGGCTGCAGACAAGGTGAAATTACACCATTTTTGTTACGCGCTAAATTTTTTATAAATTGCTACTTAGGAAATTAAAATATCATATACTTAAAAAGTAAAGGTTATTAATATAAGAAGTATACAGAGTTATAGTAAAGCAAATTCTAATGCAAAGGCAGTACACACAATTTCAGAATAAATACAGTTCAAGTCAAGTATAACAAATGTACCACGTATCAATTTTTATTCTTGGTGCATCTACTTTCAACTGCCTTTGGTCTGGTTAGGTTGCCAAATATATAACTGTTGGTATTGTATTTTATTTTGCTTTAATAAAATTTCGTACATTATATTTTACACTGCATTGTATACATGGTTGATAAACTAAGTACCAAGCATGCTTGGGAACTAAACGCTGTTAGTTTCACGTTAGGCTAACAACCTAACTAAGAATTATGCTTCGCACCCAGGGCCTTCAGTCAGGAAAACAGATACGCAGATGGGCATCGTACTTCTTAGTCTACATAATGGGCTATTATGCCATAAGTTTAATTTACACACACACACACACACACACACACACACACACACACACACACACACACACACACACACACACACACACACACACACACACACACACACACACACACACACGCACGCACACACGCACGCACGCACACACGCACGCACGCACACACGCACGCACACACGCACGCACACGCACGCACGCACGCACACGTATTATAAAAATTTACTTTTTTACATTTTCAAATAAAAAGTTCGCTCACTAATTATGGAAAAACACACACATTTTACATGCATATTTTGATAAAAAATATTATTCACGTAAATATTTCGTCACTTTTAAAATAGAATATTTATTTGAAATGAAAAATAAATTTATACATATATGGTAAATTTCATTTTAATTCTATTCCATTTATATAGCATGTATGTAATAATTTGATTACACAGTTATAATTACAAAGTTATTACATTTCAGGATAACTTTATAAAATTTTATGTATAAAGATATTTTTATGTATTATATAAAATTTTACTTTTTGCATTTTCAAATAAAAAGTACGTTTACTAATTATGAAAAAACAACACTCCTTCATTAATTTTAGGTTATTTATATCGATGAATAAATCTTTGATTTGTAAAATTTATCAAGAAATTTTATTATAAAATTCAGGAAATAAAATAAATCTGAAAACAGATTTCAGTATAGGTAAATATTTCATTATACTTCTAATTCAAATATTTGCCTAATTTAATAGGAAATTATATGCATCATAATACACTCTTTTCAGTGAATATAAAGATAAAACTTATACAAAATAAGTCAACAAAGTGATAATTTTTAAATTTTATATTATGATTTATTTTATGTGTGGTACTACAAAACTATATTGCATAAATTATTACTAGACATTTCCTTTTAATTTCTGTGGTTTAAAATTAATCAGTCTACATTACCTTATTATAATAAATGAATTATATTGTAAAAAGAATAATTATTTGATAAATTATGATACAAATTAGAGTTAAATCTAATGATGTAGAAATATAATTTTGACATTTACTTTAGTTATTAAGGAGTCTACACTACAAAGGATATAATTTGGTGTTTTGGGAGAATCAGCAACTTTTGAATCAAAAATTGTGATTTGGAATCTACAGATTCAGTAAGCTTAATTGAGTTGACAATTATTCTAATTTTATTCATTAACTTCACAAAACATTTTAGGCAAGACCTAATGTTATATGGAGGTTTTTAGGAAGCTTAAAAATACAGATAAATTATTCCAATATCGTTCTTTGAGATATGTTGTTTTCATCCATTGATTCACGCATTTTATTTTTTCCAAATAATTTGAACAAAGTTTTATACTTTTGTGATACATTCTAGAAATAAATGTAACAGAACTTGGATTCCATTTCTCACAAAAATATTCAAGTCAACTAAATAAAAAATAATGTGTTTTTAAATGAAATAATAATGATGAAAATTATAATGAAATAATAATAAATGTAATATATAATTGTATCAAATCTATACATATAGATGGCAACAAGCTAACGAAAGAAATGTTTTTAAATAGATAAATCATGGAATTTTATTGGTTCAAACAATAAAAGTAGTCCTAAACGGTATGAAAAGATCTGAGCTGATTGGTTCATGTTTGATTCCTTAACATGGCATTTATTAATTAATGTAATTAGAACATTACATTTTTGGTTTTTGACGGATGTTTTAAAATTTTACCAAGCATTCAAATGTAATCCTCTTCCATGATAAAGTAACCGATTTGAAATCTACGTACATCTCTTGTCCACTAGTGTCTCTGCTGGACATTATAAAGGCTATAGCTTTTCTTTTCAGAGTCCTAATTTGTCGCTTTATTAGTTTCTCATGCTTTTAATGAAACGTCAAAAAAAGTGAAAACAATAGTTTTCGTATTCAAATTTCATGCTAATGTAGATGTCACCATGTTACGTGTAACAACATGGAATTTCAATATGGTTATTTCATAAGTAAAACAAAAAGGCAAAGCACAAAAATTTAAATAGTGCGTTAGATTCATCATTAAATTATAAGCATTTTTGCATAGAATCGAAATATATTTGAAGCTTGCGTGTCTTATTGCTAAAATAATTATGCATTTATGTGATTAACGCATAAAATGTAAAAAGTAATTTCAATTAGCATATTTATTAACTTATATCTTTGGGTTCAAAATAAAAATTTTATTATTTTTAAAGATGTAAAAGAGGCAATACTATTTTTTAAACATAATGGTGAAAAGAAATATGAATTCCCAAAAAATTGTAAAATGTTTCTTTAAATAAAAAGTTTATCAAAAATTTGAAATTTAAATTCACAAAATTATGTGTTATTAAACCTTTAAAAGATTGTGTGTTATGAAAACTGAAAATTAAATATAACTCAAAATGCACAATTTTAAATTGTAAGTCCAGGTACAATAAGATCTTATGTGCAAAAAGTGATCATATAGTGGTAAACAAACCATGGTATATTTGTCTTTCTAACTTTCATTGTAGATGAATGTTGTCGATATTGGACACACAGTCACCTAGTAATAGGAAAGCTTATTACAGAAGGGAATATCCCGATTTGGATCCTAGCTACTGTTGAATGACTTGAAATGGTTGTTAAGCTTTTGTTTTTTGTATGCAGGACTATCAGTGTAGCTGCTTAGAAATTTTTCGAGATTTATTCATTGTGATTATTGATCACTGACTTATTATTAATAAAAAAAGTCTTAGAAGGCAAATCACGATGGAGTTTGAAGGGTTACAACATCTTTCTGCTGTTAAACCATTTTCTAGATGGTGGCATAAATGCTGTCGATGTTGAAATTGATCTAGAAAAGGCCGGTTTTGCTTTTGTTTCATCAATTTTGTATTATTTTATGTATATTTGTTTGCTTAGAATGAAAGTTAGCAATAGCTAGGAATTTTTTTTTTATATTTTGTTGACATTTGGTTAATTTTGCATGGTGTGTTTCAAAAGTAATCTTTTTTAAAATTTTTTAGTTAAACTCAGGAATTTGTTATTGTATTTGAAGAAAATTGTTATTAAAACTAAAATTGCAAGAGAAAAAATTAAGCAATTGACTTTCTTTCAATGTTTCAAATGTTTTAAAAGAAACCTTAATAAATAATAGTTGGTAAAAAGTATATCAATTATCATTAACGTACATTATAAAACGCAGTTATTAATAATTCATTCCGGATACTTAATTAAAATTTATGATATTTCACTCGTAATATGAATGTAAATTATGAATATAACTGGTGAAATCCAACTGAGTGAAATCTCACTATTGTGATTATTTTTTACTTGGTTCCTAAAATATGTATCATAATTTCAACTTTTACTAAATATCTTCTTTCCGGCTTAAAACCTTTTCATAAAATTCATCTTAAATATTTACTGGTTAGTAAAAATACGATATCATCATCTAGTCAAAATGCTGATTTTCATTTTAGTCAGATTTTTAATTATGAATCAACATTGATGAAAGAAAGATTCTACTCAAAAGCATCATGTTATCTCCAATTATGTCTGTAAATTTGAAAATAACAGTTTTCTGGTATCAACTTAAGTGATTGTTTAACAAATATCTAATGTTATAGATTGTTAGAGTATAATTATCTTTGACTACAAGGGCATTTAAAGTTTTGTCTTCCTTAGTCATGTGATTAGCATTTTTGATTAACGCAACTAATGCGGACCCTTGCAGCGGACAATCTGACCACTAAAAACTGAAAAGCAGTTTGAAAATCTGTTTTTTTCCTTACGGGTAAACCTTTCTTAGATAATGGGTCAAATTCATATTTCAAAATGGAGAACATCTGGTGAGCACTCAATCTACTACTCTGACAAACAAACAAATGCATTAAATTTTAAATGTGTGCAACTAGATTTTTAATGGGTAGAAATTTTGGACTAACATTAACCATAATTATTAACAAGAAAAATTTTTAAGCACCTTACCAAGGAAATTTTGACTATTCAATGATTATTGACTGTTGAATGATTATTGACTATTAAATGATTATTGACTGTTGAATGATTGTTGACTATTGAATGATTGTTGACTATTGGATGATAGTTGATTATTAAATGATTATTGACTACTGAATTATTATGAGCATTTTAATTAATAGGTGTAACTGAACAATTATTAAATCATTATGATAAAATATGTCTATTCAAGTAAATGTGATTCAATTAAATATATCATAAAAATATTTAAAATAAATAAGCAATTTTAAGTAACAGAAATTTCTTAAGAATATTTATATTTACTGCTATTTTAATGCTTATAAAAAACATTAAATGCAATTTTTCTAATTTTCTTATGAACCCTTTCACGTTTTTTGCTGTCAAATCGTTGATTGGATGGCCTTTTCGAGCATGATACCAGGGAAAAAAAAACCTGGCAGATTTGTCCATATGCTTGTCACATGTTAGGTACAGCAAATCGAATAAAACGGAGAAATCAATATAAAAAGCTTGTAAAAGAATACAGAATGTGTTTCTCTTCTCTTTACACGGAAGTGACCAGATGACAGAGATATCCACATCCGGTGAGATGGACATTCAAGGCAAAGTCCGATAGTGTACTTCAATAGAAATATCCGTTTATGGCTTATGACACTAAGAAGCAAGGCATTTTTATTTGCCTCAAATCTTTTATATTGATAAGAACTTTGTTAATCTTTAGTATTTACTCTTTAGGGAATGGAAGATTTCTGTCAATTTATTTGACACTTGTGATTTGTAAATTTTATTTATTAAATATTGATTAAATATTTATTACAGAAATTTAAAATAATGTCAGATGTATCAAAAAAATAATTCACATAAACATATAAAATTTTATGTATTTTATTTATTAACTAGATATGTAATTTTTTCCCAAAAGTGTTTTCAGTCACAAAAATTTTACTTGCTATTAATTTAAATTTGTAAAGTACTGAATTATAAGAAACACAGAATGTAAGTTTTATTCGTTTCTTTTTCTTATACATGTACATAAAATTATATATATTACTCTTTTTCACACACACACACAATAAATTATGTAAGTAATTTCCCTTAAATTTTAAACTTTTGGGAATGATTTATGTAATATTATAGGTTTATGCTTTTATTTATATAATTGCTTAATGCGAGAAAAATTTCAAGAAAATCGCAACTTGTTATAATTAAACTCCTAAATTTTATAATTTTCTATCAAGTAGGATTTCATTTGAAAATAAAAGCGAACTTTAAAAGTAAGAAAATTTTCTGAACATAATTTCAAATAAAATATTGTTAATGGAAAAATTATATTCTAGGAATATTTTTCTCAAATGATATTTTAAGTCCATAATAATTCTTAATTTGTTGAATCGTTTATTATGAATTTTATATTTAGTACTTGTGTATTTCACTTAAAATGTATACATTGAAACCTCAATGAAACTTTTTACAGTATATTTGTTATTATATTTTCAAAATAAGAATAGTTTTAATCTTACAGGTAAATACAAAGGAAATGATTAAAAATATCTTTAAAATAAATTTGGAGTTATATAAGATAAACACAATTTTTGCGAATCAAATTTATTTTTAACTTATAAAAAAGGATGTTAAATTTTATTCTTTCTAAAGCAATAATAAATAGTAATATTTAAACAAAAACAATTAAATTGATAAAAATTCAGCAAGAATCAATTCATGATCTTCAAGATGGCTGAGTAATATCGTTTTCCTAAGTATATGGTGGATATATTTTGTTTACCAATGCAAGATGAAGTCTAATTGTTTATTTTCAGGATGTGGAATACTTTTGCTACTTGGTTCAATTCTATCACTCATTTTTCTACACAAATATTTTTCTCTGCAGCATTCATAGATCGTATAAAAGTAAAAATTTCGTAACCATTTTAAATCTGTTCAGTTTTTGCTTTAGACAAAAGTAGAAGAAGATTTCACAAAACAGTTTTTAAATTTAACTGTAAGGAAATATCAAAACTTGTGTTCCGAGTCGCTGAAAAAATGTATTTTATTTAACAGAAAGAGAAATAAAAGTGTTAAAAACATTTTTAAAATTCTTTTTTAAATTATTATCGAAATAATGAACAAAATACATTGCCACATTCAATAATTGGAAAATTTAAAATTTTTACAAGAATACACTATTTGAATAAATACTTACTAGTATATATACTTTCCTTTACAGAAAGCATTTACGCACCAAATATGAGAAAGTGTAACGTACTAAATAAGAGAGAGAGCAAATTGAAATCTTCAAAGCATATAGTATAATTTACTCTTGAAAGAAATTAATGCATCTTGTATTTATTTTATGTTGTATAATACTATTATTTAAAATGTATTTTGTGCAACAAAACTACGTATATATTTTTAAAAAGGTTTCTCACATAAAGGAAAGTAAATTTTTTTCAAAGAGATTCTTATATAGATATTGCTAAATAAATAATATTACATGAATGAAAATGTCTGTCTATAGTTTTGCTGATACTGACAACATAAGAGAAGAAAGAAAAAATACTTTTTTTCAAGCTTTAATTCTTATGTTTTCAAGCTTTAATACATGCAAAATAATTAACTATCAAAGAATCGTGAGTTTTAGGCCTCTTTCCTCTTGTTTATTGTTGTTATTCATATATGAAAAGAAGCTTTCAATTTTTTGTAATGTCTATTAATGTGAATCAAAATTATCGGAGGAGAATTTCTAATTCACACATATTCTCTAAAACAGTTACCAAATATATCAAAGAATTCTTTGTGATCATTTAGTTTTTCATAAGCTTTCATAGGAGCTTTTATGGAAATAATTTCATCTGATGGCTCTGTGGATCGTTCTCTAATGAGTTTTGTGCGACAATTGTCTTAATATACAATGGAAGTACATATGTTTTGATATAGTTGATCGCCGATAAGTTAAATGATATATAATCATTTATCAGATGATAGGTAACCGTATTTATTACATCATATAATGAACAGATTCTAAGGTATCCTTATGTAACAGGTTAACTACATTTAGGAGTATTAGGAAATGAACTTCATCTTATAGAGCTAAAGGTAGCCATACTCACAAGGTAAACTAAACTGCTGGAGTTCATTTTTCGAAGAGATTTAAGTATAATGATAGAATTTATAAATTAAATAATCAAAATTTTCATGCTAATCTTGATCTATGTTTGGAAAATCATAATTCCATTTAGAATAACCGAATATGACTTATAGATGTGGTATAAGTCACGTTTGGTTATTTTGAATGGAAAAAAATAGACAACTCAAACTTTATACAAATAAATGACTATAGTAGTAACAATGGGAGAGTTTTTTACCTGAAAAATAGGAGGAGTGTATCATATTTCGTCGAAAGAGATAGTGATGAGAATGTTTATCTAAGTTAAACTTTCGTGAGATCCAAATTCAAAAAAATTCCGAGTGGATGTCTTTGAATTTCGAATGGATGAAATCTGGTCAGGAAATTTTGAGTGGATGTTGTGGTGCCAATCTTATTATTTGATTCTAGTTCAATATTATGATATATATGATATAATTTAAAGACTTCCATTCATAAAAATATGCATGCAGAGATAAAAGTGATAAAATAAACTATACAAACAGCCTAAAACGTATTTTAAAAATCAATTATTGGTTGATGCTAATCTGCAGTTAGTAAAAACCGTAGGCTTTGATACCTATAAAATAAACACATATAATCTAAAATTCATAAAAACAAATTTCACAATTTTAAGTACCTGGCTTGATATATGAAAGACAACATCATGAAATTATATTGAAAAAAGGAAAAAAATGTGAAACGAAAATATATTTTAAAAACAAATATAAAAAAAGAAGTTAAGAGTTAAAAGGATTATATTTCAGAAAAAAATTCAATAGAAATTTAAGATTCTAAAGGATTAATAAGAATTCATTTTAGATATTTTAGGTGACAAAATGCTGTAGGAGATATTAAATTAAGAATAAGACTGAAATAGTTTTCTAAATATAATCGAAAATATTATGTGCACAGCAAATGAGTGATAAGCTATTTCTAAAATTTTTTTCATTCTAAGTTAAAATCTAAATAAATACACATTGATCAAACAACAGTAACCTGAATTATTGAATCTATTTTTCAGATGAATAAAAGTCTGTTGCCAAATATGGATTATATGAATTAAATTAGCTTCAAGGCTTATTATAAGACAGTAATCTGTTTAATACGTGCTATCTTGTTGTATAACATAATAATTTTGTATGTGCACATGTTAAATTTTTGCAATATATTCAATGTTATCTACTTAATGAAATACTTTCTAAATTTAAAAATATTAAAATTATGTGAATTAATATGAAAAACTATAATAAATGGAAGTTAAGTGAAATAATGTAAGCAGTTAAATAAGCGTGTATGTGAAGATGTGCAGAGTATAAATGCAGAAGAATTAGGTAGATGTATGCAGAATTAATTCTTCTAAAAAGAATCTAACACACACATCTTCCGCAAGGAAATAACATTTATTAAAAATATTTTTAAAATTAAAACTACGCTGACAGCATAATAACAACAGCGACCAACTCGGTCATTTAACTGCCACACAACACATTCTGAAGTATACTTATAAGTGGACTTAATAGATTTTACGTATGGTCAAGGTTACAGTCATTTTCAATACTTAATATTAAAAACTGTGACACTTACGCCAATGCGACCAAAGTTTTATTCAATTGATAACAATAAGCTGCTTTTTTTAAATAAATTATACAGAAGATAAACAGAATGCATGATATGAAATAATTAGAAAACATGCCTTTAAGTACATGCAACTGCTGTCCATTTTTCAAAATTTGATTGACTGCTGTGTTGATATACCAGGGGAGGCCAAGTTCCTTGATAGCCCGAGTCATTTTTCAAAATTTGAAATTCTTCGCGAATCACAATTAAATACGTATTTAAAAGGTATGCTAAAAAGATATTAAAAATTTTTCTTTTACAGAAATTATATTTAATTGAAAACATATAAATAAAAGTACAAAATTTGTTTATTGAATTTATAAATATTAAAAATTAAACACATTTATATTACTTCTCTAGATAATTCTTTAAAATTTGGTGAATAATTTATGGTAGTACTTTTCAATAATTCTTTGAGATAATTTAATATTGATCGGTGTTTGAATTTCACGTATTTTAAAGCGGAATAAAATAATTAACATAAGTACGTTTTCCGAAAATTGAAATAATTCGACAAAAAGCTTTTTTTAAATAATGATACTTCAATTCTGGTACGAATTTCCAAAATTTAACAATTGGCGGCAGCTTATACTTTAATTGTAGTGCTTGATCATCTTACATCTGTAATTTTAATTCTTCAGATGCTTTATTGGTCATAATTATGTTCGAAATAATAAACTCACCTTGAATTATGTTAATTTCAAATGGATTTTTTTTAAAAAAAATCAAGAGATTATTTAAAATATTTCAAGTCTTGAAATCTGTCTTGGAATTCCATTAATATTCTTTTTATCTTTTTTATGTACTTGAGTTTTTCTTGTTTTATATTGGAAAAACTTTTTTTAATTCGAGAAAAGTGACAAACTGTTCTTTTTTTGATGTCCTTTCGAAAAAGTTGTAATTTAGTTTGAAAACTAAATATACACAGTGTAAGATGTCAGATATTATTTTATCTTACCTCCGCAATTATAAATTCAGTATTTGAAAATGTTCCATAACATCAGTCAAAAACATTAAGTCTTGTAGCATCGTCATCACTAATTCTGAATATGTTATCTTCATTTTTTTTAGAAATGCAGTTTTTGAATGAAAAATATACAAACCGATTTAATACATTGTGTCTAGACAACTATCTAACAATACAAAAGAAATTAATATCATTTGTAAGTTCTTTGTCCTTTAAGTTCTTCAAGAAAATTTTTGAATTATTGATTATTTTTTGCACTGAAGCGAATGTAAATTACTATGGGCAACACTGTTTTTATAACATCAAAATATTCGAAATATTTTGCAACGATACGTTCTCGGTGAATAATGCAGATAATGGGTATGAATTGTGGAATTTAAAAATCATCTTTTAAAAGCCCAATAAGACCATTTACTAGTAAAGTAATTCTTTTACCCAGTATTGCCAGAGCTCCATCACACACAGTTGCATTGCTTACAAGTTTATTAAGAGACTCATCAAAAATATTTATTATAGAATCTAATGCATTTTTAGTATTGACCCCTGAAGCTTGACTCTTGAAGTGCTACTAAATCTAATAATTCTTCTTTAACAATGAAGTCAGGTTAAACAAAACGCATGAAAACTGCCATAGTTGATTTGTCTAGATCTAAGCTGAATGCAATACACCTCTTCAAATCATTTTTTAAATTATATTCAAGATGAGTATTAATTGCAGCTATGCCTCGTTCAGTTGCGTATCTCGAGATGAGAAACAACTTTGTACAATGCTGCATTATATGGATCTAAAATTTTAACCTAAAATTTAATCTTCCAAGTTTTTTTTAATAAACGCTTTCTTCTAATACGGGCGTTTTGAACCAGCAACATTCCAGGTAATAACAAAAGTGCCTTTAGCTACATTATTAGCTTGAATACTAAAGACTATCAAAAAAAAATTGACTGTTCTTTATTTAAATTTGATTTTAAAGAAGCAAGTTTATCTGATCTTAATTTGGAATTTGGTGGATACTGATTCTAAAACGGAGGATGATGGGTTTCATTATGTCGATGCAAATTGCTAGCTTTATAATATTTGACCATAGAGATACAAATAACACATTTGGCTTTTTTATTATTGTCTATGAAATAAAAATTCTCCCACTCATTATTAAAACTTTTATTTTCTTGGTCGTATTTTCTTTTTTTATTTTCGCTCTCTGTTTTTTAAATAACTGTAAATAAAGAAATTTTGAAATTGCAAGCTTTATATTATTGAAACAATTACAACACATCTTACATGCTACGCCAACCAAATTTTATAGTTAATTTACCGAAAATTCCAGATTACAAATTATATTCGTAGCAAGAGTGATACAAATTGTTTCCTTAAGAGCACAGTGTCAACTGTCCGTTGCAATGAAAGTTTAAAAATTCAAAATCTGTCTGGATCATTCGATTACGGAAGATTACGCTACTGTTTATGTGATTGCTCGGGTAGAGTTTTCAATGATTCATACTATTTTTAAATTGAATGGAAATGAAATTTGTTACTACGATTCAGTTCGTCTTTCATATTTGTGTGTCAATAATTTAAAGGACAATTTTAAACACATTTCAAACGACAATAATTTTTTAAAATATAATAAAAAATCTTAAAATACAAATAAATTTTAAAAAATGAAAAGTGAGCTCGGGTATACTTATCGAAAGACACAGATAATCCTTCAAAAAGCAGCAGTTTAGACACCCTTATCATATACATTAAGGATGTATGCTTATATTTCATGGCAAAAAATGTACCCCAAAATTTAACTCTATGGTATACATATTTAATAAAATACATGTTTAATAAAATATGCATTTATTTAATTCTAATAGCTGCTCTATTGTAGTTTAAAGAATATAAAATTAAATTTTCAATATTTTCTAAAATGTTTTAGAAAGGAGAATTTTTTCATACAATTTTCTAATCATTTATTTAACTTATATATTTAATAATTTATTTTGAATTGCTTTCTTAAATTTATTTATTTAACAATTGACATGCTTAAATATAATTTTCTTCTTATATATGATACTTAACATTAATAATTTTCAAACTATTAAAAAATAACATGTGAAATTTTATATATTTTCATGATATAGTATATTTATTTAAAAATTTTATACTTTCTCATAAAATAATGAAAGATGTTGCTCTAATCACGCTTATTTATAAACATTATTTATATGTTAAGATTCATTTCATTACATTATTTATAAGTGAAATGATTACAATAGCACACATTTCTTTAATTAACAATAATTAACACATATTACTTAATAGCATGAATAGAAATTTTTAAAAGCAACTTATCTTTAACAAAACGTATTTGAGTGAGTTAACAGATTTTTTTAAAAAATTTATATAGTAATTTTTAATTAATATCAGGATTAAAAATATTATTTATTATTTCATAGTAACATTGAATATTTTCCTGTTTAAAAAATTAATAAAGCTTGATGTACACAACTATTTAAATTTATAGGAGCAACTAATTTTTTTTTTAATTTAAAAATTGTTTGCAGAGCCACCCAACGGCAATTTGCTTTAAGCGAATGCTCAAAATTAACATATACATTTAGAATGTAATTACATTAATTATATATTACATTTATTGTATTACATTTTAAAATGTAATACATACTATACTTTATTATACGATATAAAGACTTTTCAAAAATATTTATAATTAAATCGACATTTATTACACATCAAATACCGCATTTATGGACTAAGATATAACTAACGATGTGAAATCTGACAGAATTTGCAAATATAATCTTTTATAGAATTTCCTCTCATTATTATCTACATTCTCATTACAAGATAAGTCTAACTATCAGCCTTTGTAGAAGTGAGTTTATGCGATAACAAATTTTATCATATTCTCTTTCAACCAATAACAATCCTCCTTGTGAATCCTCCTTCCTCGAATGCAGTTAAATTCTCTTTGTATCACCTTAATAAGATTATGGTTCCTTCTAGTTAAATTATATGTAGAAGCAACTATAAATAATTTTATATAAATTCTCTCCGAAAGATTCTGGAAATGAATTAAAATATTTTTTAATTGTTAAAAATATGCTAAAGTAATAATATTTGAACTTATTTTTTGTATATATTAAAATGCTTATTTAGCTGGTATAAAAATTTTATAAAATAATGTGTAGAGTTATAATAATTTTACAATTTGCATCATTTTATCGTCAATATATAAACTGTGGACAATATTTAAGATACAGTTTAAGTTGAAATGAATTTTTCAAGCAATCAATATAGACTCTGAATGTAAAAACTATTGTCTGAGTATTTGTCTGAGAATAAATAATAATAATTCTTCAAAACACACAAACACACACACACACACACACACACACGCACGCATTTTGTTGTTTAAATCATTAATAAAGATTTAAAAATGATTAAATAAAAATTTTATTTCTTTTTTACGGTAAAGTTTTAAAAATCTGAAATCTTTTGTATAACTACTTTTACAGCAATCTAAAATTAAAGAAAACAAACACTATCTTAAACTAAATTTTGTACATAAATAGTTAAATAAATTAACCTTACTATATGTTGTTAAACATTTTTTTTTGATCTACATGAAATTAAGAGATAATTGAAAGTGAGTATAATTTTTAAATTTTTTGGAAAAAACATGGAACATATATTCAATCGATAGTTCAAAATTTAAAGTAAACGTAGAATAAAAGAAAAATGAAACGAAATACCAATATGGCCAGTTTCTTAAGGGGAATTGACCACATATTCACAAAGTATGGCTTTTCTGCAGTAGTAATTATACTGTTTTAAAAATAGATGTTTTCCATACATAATATCATTTTATTACACTTATAACAATATGATCTTATAAGAGAAATTCACTTTACATTTTATATATTTAAATATATATAAATTTTATACATTTATACCCTAAACATTTTATATTTAAATTTTCTTCATTTAAAATATTAAAATTTCTTATCTGCGCTGAACAACATCTGCATCATATACAAATAGACAATCGATTATATTATAAAGGTACCGGCAATCTTGGACATCCAATATACACCTGCAATCCAGGATATCATATACATACAGTTAGTCAAGCAAGTCACATAAGTACTGGCAATCCAGGACCTCGTAAATACACGGACAATCACAGGCCTCATTTGCATTTAGAAAAATTGAAAAAGCAATTGAATTTAATTGAAACTTTATTCAAAATATTAAATTATAAAGAAAAGGAATTTAATTAAAGCATTCAATTAAATGATATCGCTTATTCAATTGAATGTACAATTAACTGAATGTATATTTTTGTTTTGAAGACCTCATAGATATAAATTCTTTAGATTGTTTGTTTTTATATACGCTGACAGTCAACACAATATCATAATGAAACCTCAATAAGCTTGATATACATCTGCGGTTTATTAATTTGCATACAATATCAAAATATTAGTACTACCTATTTAAATTCATTCATTGATGACATATAATCCTTTTTTATTAGATATTTTTTACTGGCAAATCATTATTTTAATCAAAAATGAATATTTAAGTATAGCTGTACAGATGATCATTTTTTAACTAATACCATTTTTAAAATTCTGATTTTGACAATATGCATATTCCAAATTAATACTGGTTACACCATTGGTAGCTTTTCGTTACTTAAAATAATAAGATAATCTTTAAGATAATCAACGTGCATTTTGAAGAAAGAATTTACAGTAATTTCTGAAATAGCAGGACTGAGATGTCATATTTCAAAGTATTTTAAATTTTATGATTCAGAACTAAAAATATAAAATTGTATTTTTAAATAGAGGCTTTATACTTCATTCAACGTACATTGTGTTGACATTTGAAGTGGATGGAGGAGGGAGTTAATTAGCAGGAATTTCCTTATCTTTAATTGTGCCCTTTTACATGCACTTAAGTCTCACGTAAATATTCTCTAGTTATAAAATATTATATTTGCTGCTTCCATAAGCAAAATAGAAGTTAAGAATCGCCTTCTCTAAATTCTATATACTTAGTTCACATCCCAAAAGATTCAACGACATTGTTATAAAAAATATAATCAAGTAATGGTGAAAATACTAGTTTATTTCTGTTTAACAAAGCAAATTATTACATTTCTCCTATTATAAAATGGAACAATTTATACCGCCAAATATCTGGTGTTTTTAAATAAATGCAGTAACAGAAAACACTTGCCTTATCACTTCGAAAACTTGTGTCAGAAAAGAAGCTCATTTAATTTTTTCGGAATGCGCACCCTTTAGGTGATATTTATCAAAGTTGTATTATATTTATCGAAATAGTTGATAATATTAATTCGCTTATCTGTCTCAAATTTTCACTGTCCCAATCATTTTTTACCAATTTAATTTTCAAATCCTATTTACCAGTTATAGTAAAAAGCATATATTATATTTCTGAGATTATAAATATTTTTACATATCTATTTTAATATTTTCGATTGTTTTCGGTTCAAAGACACAAAATTAATGATAAATAATTGTTCCCGAATACAATAAAAAAAGTTTCAATGGTCAAGTAATCTAAAATATCTAACAACAAAAATTTTACAATCAAATATACAAAAGGAAATTTTTTGCTATTGTATATTTGAAATCTTCTCTGGAAAAAGGTATACGATGTACCTTAATTGCTTTTTGCAAGTGAGTAACCACAAATCACTGAAGAAGTGGTGCGGAAATTCAAAGCATTTTGAAAATCACTTGGAATAAAGAAATATTTGCAGGAAGAGTTATTTTGAGTTTTTTTTTAAAGCAGAACAAAAAAAGGCAATTTTTTTAAAAAATAGTTAAAATTATTTATTTAAAAAGATATTTAAATAAATATGCAAATGTAAATCTTTGAAAATTTTTGTTAATAGTAGTATAATCTCACACGACAAAAATTAATTTTTGATTATGAATGGAAAAATTTCCCGAAGATTTTGATTATGAATGGAAATTTTATGTGAATGGTTACACACATTTTCAATATATAATAATATTTTTTGAATTTATTTTTTAATAAATCAGTGTGAAGCTGCATTAAACCAGAACCATAAAACCAGTATTTTTATTTTTTCTTATCAAAGCATATAAATCATCTTACAATTTAAGAGAAAGTTTTTCCCTCATTTATCTTTTTTTTCCCTTTATCATTGTTTGATCTTTTCTAAGCTTACGTTTTTACAATCTTTTTCATAAGCTATTACGGAAAAGCAACCATACTTTCTTTCTATAAGAAAACTTTTTCTCTCTCCCCTTTTATGATTTGTTTTAAAGAGGTGTATACCAGTCATAAATACTTCACCCTTCAATATTATTTTGTGAATAACTATGACAGACTCTTCAATTTTGATGTAAAAAAAATTATACCATGATAGAACTCTGACATTTTAAGAGAATAAAATGAGTAGCACTTATTAAATGCTAGGAAATAAATGAAGAATCCATAGTAAAATAAATTTGAAACTGAAAAGAAAGAGTTTGTAAAATAAAGTTTGAAAAAGCTAAAAAGGAAGAAATGATCAATATTATGCAAACTAAATTTTGCTACTTTCTATGATTTCAGAATTTTTCATTACTACAAATTAATTGATGCCACATTCTTAACGCTTTAAGTACTTAGAGTTTTTAAATCTTTGGAGTGTGTTTTTGTCGATTGATGTGTGTGTATTAGAAGCATTAATTAAATAAATAATAAAATCACTTTTATAATATAAAAGTAGTTTGAAAGCATATGTGAGCTCAGTGAGATATTTTTATGTCAATTTAAAAACGTTTTTCTTAAGATTGGAAGTTAAAAATATTTAGATAAGGAACATGTGAAAGTGTTTTCAATTCTAAAAAGCAAAAAATTTTAATCTTTAACTTTATGAGACTACATATATATATATATATATATTATATATCTATATATATGTATATATATATATATATTATATATATATATTATATATATATATTATATATGTATTATATATATATATATATATATTATATATATATATTATATATGTATTATATATATATATATATATATATATATATATATATATATATATATATATATATATATATTATATATCTATATATATGTATATATATATATATATTATATATATATATTATATATATATATTATATATATATTATATATATATATATATTATATATATATATATATATATATATATATATATATATATATAATTGTATTAAAATATTTATATATTGAATTTTAATACAATTATATATATTGATAAATATATTGAATTAAAATATTCGAGTTTCTTTAATATGTTTCACACAAAAACAATCAAGATTACACTGTGAGTTGAGTTATTTTAAGTTATTATTAATCATTTAATAATTAATTCTAGTAAAAAATATAACGCTAAGAATGTAAAAAAAGTCTAATATAATACTGCGTTTTCCACAATGTGTAATAAACCTAGTATTTTTTAGTTTTCCAACTCTCATTTTATAATATGTGGATACCACATTTTAAATTATGAGAATTTAAATACCAAATTATGGGTAGGTTTGATTTGTTTCTCTCTCAATGGTCATTTTTGCACACGAGGGCTAATTAGATCGGGATATACGGTTTAAAGTAGATTCCGAACCACTAGAAACATCCTTGCCCCAGGTGGGATTCGAACCACGAACTGTTGAACCAAAGGCAAGAGTGCAAATCATTCGGTTGCCTACTCGGCCAAAATTATGGGTAACACAAATAAAATATTTGGTTGGTGCGAATTAAATAACTCATGGAAACAAGCTATAAAACAAAATATTTTTTACTCATGGCTAAATGTCCGCTTATATTTCATAGCAAAGCTCTAAAGTTTCTGCGGCATATATAATTGCAAAATAAATATTTATTGAAATTTAAGACTGAATGCAATTTATATTTAGAATTCATATTTGTTAGTTACCTTTGATGAAGAATTTTATCTAAGTCAGACTCAGGTACCACTTAAAATAGCAAATGTTTCGAAAGAATAAGTCTATGTTTGATTGTCTTATTGGTAACTATCAGTGATTGAATATATGAAAGCTAGATTAAAAGTCAATTATATCGGAATTTTTCCATCTAGATGCAATTTTTATGGTAAAATATAAAAATATTTCGATGAATCCTAAAATAATATTTAAAGTACATCTGAAAATGATGTTGAGAATTTGGTACTGACACGTCTCTTAAAATAAGAATGATCATTACTGAATTAGATCATTGTGAGAAATCTGCTTTTTATGATGGCTATTAACCAATTCCGCAAATATTAAGCAAATAATGATATCCTTATTATAAATTTTGTTTGCGTCCCAAACTTTTATGTTTTCATATTTTTATTGCGAACAGGAATAATTAATTACAGCTGTTTATCATGTAGTTGAAATATAATGTTAAATCAATATTATTTTAAATTATAAATGGTGAATAAGGGAAAAAATCAAAATTAACAAGCTTTGAAAATAGTATGGTATTATTTTCTTGTTAACATCTTCTTTTTTATATGAAGCTATGCATAAAACAAGCAATAAATGACTTGCCTACTCATGAATCTATTATTGTGACATATTATGTTCTGATATTTATTATTTTTGTCAAACGAATAACTGATTCTAAAATCTAATTCAAGAAATTTAAGTTAAGTCTCACCATGCCTGGTCATAAGGCAGAGCTCTTTTGTTCAAAACATCCAGAATTCAATCTCAGCCTTCATTAAACAATACGAGATGGATATTGGGCGTATATATCCTACATGCACATCTATCGGGGAGAAGTTGATTGGAAAATTTCCAAGCATCATTTATAGCGATACGTGAATATGATTCACTATTGCTAACAAACTAATCCATTATCAGTTAAATAAAATGAGTAATGAATGAATAGGTAAACACTCTTTTTCTGATAATTGTTATTTTTATCATTAATTGCTGTCTCTGAACATTAATTTAAGAAATTTACTCGGAGGTTAACAGTGGTCTACTGGTAGAACAGCTATCTTCGAGTAATAACATTCCAAGTTCGTTCTTCGAAGCATAAGGGGTTCCAGCAATATAACATTTCGGATTCAATCCCAGACTCTGTTAAATAACGGGAATGGATGATGCACATCTACCTTCCGAATGTATATCAGTCTTTGCGACACTTGAATACTGTCCTCTATTCACATGATACAGGAGCCCCCAACATACAAAATCCTTCAGGATGATAATTTACTCGGTGGATATTGAAATAAATTGCAACAATTTTCAGAAATTAGATGGTTTACTATGCAGTGTCAAAGTAACTTAAACTAGGTAAGTAATAAAAAGAATCTTAAATAGTAGCATACTATTAGTAGCAGAAAGCAATATATATATATATATATATGTGTATGTATATGTATATATATGCATATATATGTATATATATATGTATATATATATAAGTATATACATATATATATATATATGTATGTATGTATGTACATGTATGTATATGTATATATATGCATATATATGTATATATATATGTATATATATATATATATAAGTATATACATATATGTATAAATATATATATATATATATGTATGTATATATGTATATATATATAAAATTTCCGTGAATTTAAGCAAAAGAAAATCATTTGGATATTCAGTGAAATTGGTATTTGTTTGCATCTAAGTGAAATTTATACCAAACAGGCTCTAATTCAATATACAAGGCATCTTCTTTCTTAAAATCTTTATCAAAATTTATTAGTAATATAGTTTGTTAATGTAACATTTGATAATGTACGCATGATCAAGTACAGTGCATTTTTGCTATTATCAAGCACAAAGTGTGATCACCATGCAGATACTGGAAATCACTGAAATAGTCATCAGCATTTCAATGATTTTCTGATGTTACTTATTTCTTTAATCACTGATTTACGTAACACTCAATTAATGTAGTATTTTAGAGGAATTAAGTGATAAATGACAACAAGTAAAACCTTTGAGATTTTCTAACTTTTTGATTTGTTTTATTAAAAATTATTCTTTTAAATATTATTTAAATCAATATTATCACACACACGGGCTTGATGTAATTCAAATATCATTCTAAATATGGTCATTATAAAACTTTTATTCTCAGGCACAAGGGATATTAAACTTTTTTATGTAAATTTTGAGAATGGTTATTTTTAATATTAAAATCCTTAATAAAACCACAATTTTCATGGAAGCGTCTAGTGAAGTGGGAAATTCGTCATGTTTTCTAAGCATTTATATCTCTTGTAATTTCCTTGATGCGAAATGTTTTATTTTATATGTCTGAAATAAAACATTTGTTAATATTTACGTCTATTGTTTTAGCTGTATTTTAATGTTTAACTTAATAGTATAATAGTTATAGTTTTAATTATGATTTTAATTTTATTTATTTTTTTGAATATTTAAAATTTTTAAACGCAAAAATAATTTTAAATAATTTTAATTAGCCTTTATTTTTATTTACTTTTTATGTTATAATGAATACCTTAATTGATTGATACATTTACTTTGATATAAATATTAAATAATTTATTAACTTTTTATTCATTTGTTAATTAAACACTATAATAGGAACATATATAACGAAACTAAACTAAATATTGTCAACACAAAATAACTATTAATAAAATTCTGAGATTGTTTTTGGAAAAAAATTTTATTCTATAAAAAATATTTCCTTCACTTTCTCCCATGTCAAGGGTCATAGTGGTGTGTATGGAAATGAAAGAGCGGATTTCCTGATCAAATCTTCTCTTTCACTTCCAAATAAACTGGATACCAGCTTACCCAAGTCTTTTTTCAAAACCACTGCCAAAAAGAAGATTATCACAGAATGGAACTCAGGTTTGGTGTCCTCTCCTAACTGTAAGTGGAGAAAATCTTTTTTCCCATCAGAATCAAAAACTACTAGTTCTACACCAACTTTAAAATTACGCAATTCCTCACTGGACATGGGAAATTCAATAGCTGTCTTCACCGTTTCCACATTAAAAACAGTGAAATGTGTATGTGCAACTCTGGGAGTGACAACCTTTCTCACATTCTTCTTGAATGCCCATCTTTTTCAGAAGAAAGGAATGAGCTTTGTAAAGACTTAAATAACAGGTGGCCTCCGATTTTGGTAGACCTAGTGAAGAAAGAGAATTTTGAATTTTTTAAAAAATTTATCCATGCTGTTATCTCTTTAACTCCTTTTTATTTTTCTCTCTGCCTTTTTTTATCATTATTATTTCCATCTCAGGATTTATTTGGAATTATTATGTAGTACATTTGTTGTACCTTCGGGCCCTGTGTAGTATTCCTTGGTTCTCTAGGAGATATTTTTGTTTTCCCAAATAATAATAAAAAAAATAAACTAGAATAAGATGTCTTATATGTCTTTCATGGAATATAAAAAAAATTATAAATAATAACTTTATTACAGTAAGAGTGTTGAAAATATTGTATTTTATTAATTCAACTTAAATTTTGATGTCAAAAAAGTTACTTCTATCCATTTTTATCATGGTTAATAATAACTTATTATTAAATTTATAAACCTGGCAATGTTATCAATTCTACAAAATACGGAAAGGAGAAAAAAATGTTACATTTTTCTTTTAACAAAGGAAAAAGAATTGTAATTTCATAAAAAATAATAGTTAAGAGATAAATATTAAAAAATATATTAAATATTATATTTTTAATGAAAGACACTCAAAGGTTTGGAAGACACTTTCGATATACAATACGAATTTAAATATCTTGAAATGGAAAATATGAGCAGCCCTAAAAATATAAAGCACAAAATAAAAATATCTTGCATAGAGCGTAATGGGTTAAGCAAAATTACTTTTAAATTTGATGTTGTCAATAGGGGCTTCTTCATTTTCTTGAATACAATTTATGAAACATTATAAGTCATATATCATTCAGCATTTGATTTATATTCAAAGTATTTGATGAATAAAGCATTCAAAAACACCTGCTGTGCATTTTCCACTAACAGATGTTGCTAAATTGTCTAGTAAGAAATTCTTTTATAATATGTAAGAATTTTAATATCTTACACGTGTATATTTTTGTTGATAAATGTAACTCAAATATAGATAAAGAAATTTACATTTGAAATTGTTAAATTATATATAAAACTATGACAGATACTGATTTGATAAAGAGTATGTAAATTTATAAAAGTTATTTATATAATTCAAATAAAATTTCGTTTCAATATCATGTTTAAGAATATTAAAGACATAAATATGTTAAAGTATACGTGATCATGAGCTTTGATTATTTGGTTAATAATAAAATATAGTTCAGCTGCTCTTTGCTTATTTTATTCAAGAATAAAAATATGGATTATTATTACCAAGAATAAAAATAATCCATGTTTTTATTCTTGAAATAGTACGACATTAAATCCTATTTCAAGAATAAAAATATGGATAGAGTATTATAAAATATGTAAAAATTAAATTTTTATAATTATTATTTATTATTGATGAGTACAACGAAAAATTAAATTTATAGCGTTGAAACAAATATTCGTTGCTTATAACGAAGCTATTTAAAGATGCTCTGAAAAACAAATTAAAAACGGTCTAATTTTCATTGTTACAAGCATTATAGTTATAAATTCAATAATTATGAGAATATTATGCAATTCAGATTCATTTATTTTTATGTATCTGAAAACAATGCATATGGATAAAAACTGAAGTAAAAAAAAATTTCTAATTAATTTCACAAAAGCAATAATTATTCATACCTCTCAGTTTCCATAAAAAGTAATCTGAGAAAAAGAAATCGCTACAACAGTTAAGATAGATACAAGACTCATCGCGTTGTCATTGATAAATGATTATTGACTAACATGAAAAGGATTTCTTTATTATAAAAGGAAAACTTTTGTGATTGCTTTACTAACGTCTTAGAGGGTTCTTAATTAATTAGGAATGATTTATCTTTGGTTTGAATATTTAAGCTGATAAAAGTTTATTCCAGTTTATTCATTTACTTTGTAAATTTTATTTTCAACCAGCAAATAATCAATTTATATAAATTACTTTTATAGTGTAAAAGCATAGGCCTTGTTTGTTTTGTAATATTTCTAACAAGAATCATGTCTTTCTTTATAATAAATTACATTGGTATTGATTTGCTTCGTTTGCTGCTTTCGGTAATGGAAGTTTTCTTTTACGTATGCATGTATTAAAATCTATTATTTTTTTGTTTTAAAATGTATATAAATGAATGAAAGAATTAGTATCATATAAATGAATAATAAAATATTCTTCCTCAAAATACTTTTTAACTTAATGTTTAATTTCATCCTTTAAAATGGAGTTGAAAGTTTGACACACAATTTTTATGTAATAAGTTTACTTTCAACTTCTGTTTGAGATCCATAGGAGTATTATGAATCTTATCGATTTTAAAATTATATCAATATATTTCAAATGAATTTAATGAAATTTAAATTTATATGTTCAAAATTAAAAAATAGTTCTAACTCATTATTCTTTATTTCTTTTCTACTTATTCTTTCTTCAAAAAAGTAGTGGTAAGAATATTAAACATAAAAATTTTTTATAAAAAACATATGTGTAATTTACGAGACACTTGTATGTAATACTTAAGTAAATAAATAATTTAATTTTATTATTTATACATCCCAAATACTTTATAGTTTAATGTAAAATTGTGAAATATTGTTAATTTAAAAATAATTTAAGTATATGCAATGTGTTTAACATATGGAAGTTTCATAAAATTTTATTAAATAATCAAATTGTTGAATTTCAGCAATAAAATGCAAATTTTACTGTTAATAATTAGATTATTTTATTGAAAATATATCTCATGAAATTATCCTAAAATATAAAAATTTAAACTATCTTGAATTAATATAAATTATTGTGCATTATTGTTTATAAATAATTCTTTATTCTTCGATTTATAGGAGGTCTACAAAAACACGATTGTTATTTTGTTCAATATTTGATACTTTTAGAATTTTGTTGTTTCATCAATTTTCATCAATCATAAATCATCCTGTTTCCTTGTACTTAGTTCTGAGTTAGGCTCTACCAGATAGATAGAAGCAGCCGGGTGAAGTCTTCATGTTTTTGTACCAGGGACCAAGAAGAAGACCCCCATTGCTTGGCTTTCCACCCCCAGATGTATAATTTTGCTTGAAAAACATTGTGGCCACCTCATATATAACGTGCTCCAGCTCTTTTAGCTTACATGACGGATCTTCGGTTAATCCGGGAATCGAATTCACAATCATCCATTGATGAGAACGACGCCATAGCAAACCAGGTCACAGCGGCGTTTAATTTTTGAATGTACAAAATATTTAGAAAAAAACCACTCTTGAATATTCATTGCAAATCTGAAATTACTAATTTAATGAAATCTTTATGATCTTGCATGTGATACAAATCATGAATACATAAATTTATTTGGTTGGTATTTGATTTTTCCTGCATATATATACATGCTTTTATTTGCAATTTTTGCGGGCTTTGAATTTGATTTTGACTACTATAAATTTAATAGTGTCGACAACTTTAGATTTATTATTATATTTTAGCTTGACATTTGTAAATTCATTTTTAGTGTAGTTTCGGGGCGTAGTGTCTTAAGAATTTTGTCTGGAGCCTCTGCAGAGAAACCATACTTACTTTGCCAATGTAATCTACACATTCTTAAGAAGTTGGCCACATGTGTACTTTGTTTCTTTTTCTTTTTATTCTGTTTCTTTTAAATTTCGAACTATCTAATGAATATATATTCCATCTATTTACTATATTTCGTACTTTCACTTTATTATTCTTAATTTGACATTTTATTAATTAAAAAAATTTGCGATTATTTACACACACACACACACACACACACACACACACACACACACACACACACACACACACACACACACACACACACACACACACACAAACACACACACACACACACACACACACACACACACACACACACACACACACACACACACACACACACACACACACACACACACACACACACACACACACACACACACACACACACACACATAATGTGAAGAAATTAAGTTATATATATTTAAATTAATAATTAAAGGTATATAAATTCTTTATTTTTCTCATTACCAATGATATTATTAATGGAATTATTATAATGTACATAGTATAATTTTGTAATGTTATTATTTTGAACTTTTAAGTATGAAAGAGATCATAGTTAAAATCTATCTCATATTCAAACATGGGATTTTCTAAATTTTATATCTTTATATCACCATAAAGGTACATTTTAAAGATTAAAATTCTTCAAAAATGTAATTTATGGTGATAAAATATTAAATAAATATTATTAAAGTAGACACATTTAACAATAAGTCAAAACCTTAATGAGATTTAATTATATATGAACTTGGTTTTATATATTTCATGAATGTTAGCATTGTATCAAATAATAACTAAAACATTAATAAGAAATTTTTTTATCGTGAGAAAGTAACAGTCTTCCTTACAATATAGTATTTTGAACTAAAATAAAAATAATTACATATATAGTTATTTTCCTCTTACCTAATGGCCTCTACTTACATTAAATCTTTCTCAGTTGAAATATGTAGTTAATTTACAGAATTATTCTGATATGTGTAATATATCACTTTGAAAGTAATCATTTTTACTTTGAAAAACGGGGAAGGGCATAAATAAAATAAATTACAACATACTTTACTTGACAAAATTCATGTTGAAGTACCTAAAAATTTTATTAAGATATATTTTGTAAGAACTATTATAAGAAAATAATTCTGTGTTAATATCTTTCAATTATATGGGCACAGGTGCCGTTATAACCCATGATGCTAAATTCTGAGATTGGCGATTTTTTGGCGGATTTTCTTATGTACCTGGCAACTTCGATTTTATTAGGTCATACATATGGAGATCTATAAGAATTATGCAGAAAATTCTATTTAGGTAACAATAGTATTTATGTCATCGCACACGTCACGATACGTCATCTTGGCAATATTTCTTCATCACCAAAAAAATTTAGAATTTGGAATCATGGATTATAAGGCACCTGTGCCATTAAATATTTAAGAAAATGTCCGTAAAATTTTACAATCGATTACCCCGTGATTTTTTGGTGATGTTTTTGATGACAAGTTGTTATTAACAAGATAACCGCTATGCAAAAGCTATAAAAAGAGAGTTACCACAAATTAAATTTTATCTCCTAGATGTTTCACCAAATTTTTTGTCAAACCACACAATAGGTAACTTATTCTATTCCGAACCCAAAGTGTCAAACATTTTGTCAAGTCCTTATAGCGTAGAAAAAGGAAGTTTAATATGTAGCTTTTATTTTAAGTTAATTTTAGAGAAGAATTAATAAATATGAAACATTTTTTTAAGCCTGAAATAAATATTTGAGATTTAATGTTTAAAAAGATATTAAATCAATAAAAATGTTTAAACAATTAAAAATATATCATTATTATATTCATTGTTATATCAAATTTTATGAACTAACTAAAAAACAACAACAAATCTCAACAATTAAAATTTATTTGAAATAATGCTTTTAAGTCTGAAATAATGCATAGATAACTTTTAATTCCAGTGAAACTTTTGTCAGTGAAGCTGCGAAATATTTTATTCTTGCAATATTTACCTTCGTAACGTTAAAGTATTATTTGCTCATTTCCACCTCGGGTGTAACCATCATTCTCTTTTTAAAGGTGGTTTACGATTATTTTAAAATTTTACTCTATGAGTTTATTGAAGTTGAATATGATGATTATTTAGGATTGGGTCATGAAAATCTTAATGATAGGGATTTACAGTTGATTCAAGCTGTTATTGATGTTGTAGATGTAAATGATTTAACCGAATTTTACAGCGGAGGTGATAATATTATCACAGATAATCAAAATCTCATAACAACTCCCCCCATTGAAAATCCTGGTTTTGGAGATCAGCTTGATACCTATCCCGATGTTTTTGAGATTAGTTCAGAGGAAAGCGATTTTGATTTCAATATTATACTAGCCTTATATAATCCCACAGATTCCTTTCCAATCACTGAGGCTAACATTTCCAGTGAAAATGTGGGAGTATTATCATCGCTAGTCCCAAATGAAAATCAAGGCACTTCCCATCGAAGGTCTGATGGATGGAGAAGGGTTAGGAAGTTTTTTCACAAATGTTTTTGCTACTGCTGTTAATTTCACTCATTCTATTCTTCAAGATTTCTCGCAGTAGCATATTTTTAATAAAATCCTGGTAATTTATCTTGCAAACATATGATTCTTATGAATATATCTGCTAAATAATATATGGGCTTCATTTTTTTTTCAAAGAACATTGGTAAATGCTTCAGTGATAGGATCTTGTATAATAGATTCGAAATTAATAGCCCTTTGCAGATTTGGAAACAGAATTCCTTATTAATATATTTGATTTTAAGATTTTAAATTTTCCAAGGTATTTCAACCCAGGAATTTCTTGTGCCAGTAAAGTAAAAATTTTACACAGATTTAAAGGCTCCTTCATCAAAAACTGGAGATTTTGGAGTTTTTTTTTCAATAAAAATTGGAGATTGTGGTCGATATTTGTCAGTTTACAGCAAATCATTTTTGCATAGTTATTCCCTATTTGACTGATTATTGCTTCTATTTATAACATGACTATAAAAATATAGATAAATACCATTTCTCTGAAACTATCATGAAAGAGAAATCTCTCTGAATTTGGCAAAGAAGCTGTAGTCTCTTGTTATTAGAAGAATCAATCTTTATTGAAGACGAGGATAAATATATAAATTGGTTCCTGCATAGCAAAAAGGTAAGTTTTCTTGTACCAAACGAAAGCAATGATTCTACTTTTTCATATTATTTAAATATTCAACTTTGCAAAATCAATCCTCTGCAATAGCAATACGGTGACAAAAGAAAAAAAAATAAAAAAATTTTTTAAAAGCAAAAAGACAATTTTTATTCTTCATACTAAAAAAGGATCAATAATCAGTAAATTGAATGGAAGTAACCTTAAATATGGCGCTATTTGCGAAATTAAATCTCTAATGTCGAACTGTTAAACTGCTAGAAGAAAATTGGATGTCAGTACTCTTAACAGTGAACACAGAGGACAACAAAATATGAAGCAGTGAAGAACAGCAGTGAATAAAAAATATGGTGCTACTATTGTAAAAAATAGAAATATTACAGTGTAATTTTTTTGTATAAAAATCTAAATAATAAAAAAAAACAAAAAAAAAATAAATAAGTGTTGTTTATTTTCTATACTCTCACTAGCACAATGCTTTAAACTCATGTTCACATAACAGCACAGGTACCCATTTTATATTTGTATATTAAGATTTTTCTTTTTAAACAAAATGTAAGTATAAACACATTGGAGAAAAATATTAAAATGAAATAAAATATATTAATGACATTAATTTATATTTATATTTATAAAATCATTATCTCTGTATTTACAGTTACATATATTTACAATACATACACATTGCCTCTCAACGGTCATCTTTTGCAAACGAGGGTTAGTTAGATAGAGACCTGCAGTTTAGTCAGCCCTCGTTTGCAAATAAAACTCCAGGACGTATAGTTTAAAGTTACTCTAGGGTAGGTGAGAATGAATAAAACTTTATCTGTAACTAAGAGAAACATTATTTACATTTGAGTTTGAAGTAAGAAGAAAATAATATTAACAGGGAAAAGTCAGATCTCCAGAGTACTGTCAGTAGAAGAAAATAGTAAAAATGTGAACATAAAATAATGAACTCTTAAGCATTGTATTGTTGAACATCAGTTTCAGCATGATAAATTAAGAATGAGTTAAGATTGAAACAAGGACTTTGATTTCTCAAAATTATATCATAATGTAAATAATACTTTAATTTTTTTTACCAAATAGAAGTATGTAAAATAAATCAAATAAGTTAAGAAATGAATTTTTGAAATTATTGCCATTGAGTGTAATTTCCCCTGGAATGCTCCTCAGATGTCTAGAAAAAAGCTACTTATATTTTAGGATACGAAATAAATTCCAGTAATAGTTTTTTTATTAATGGAATGTGTTGTTGTTGTTTCTTATAGCACTTGGACAAGCCAAGCTCGCTATGCCTTGGCTATGCTAATTTAAGCCAATCTTTAGTTTTAATCAGAGCACCACAGAGATGAACTACGTCTTTGCCATTTGTTTAAATTCTCCGATAGATGTCACCACCAGAGAACCCACCCTCTCAACTTTGACATTGATCTGAAGGGGGGGGGGAAGAAATTTGACTCCAGACCATTGCACTCATGGTCACTTCTCAATAACCGACCACAGGACTTTAGATTCCACAAATTTAACTAGCACGTATACCGCATGTACTAGGTGGGTCTTTGGCAGCATTGGAAATCGAACCCCACCCTTCCAGATAGAAGGGCGGGGTTCGACTCAACGACTCTAATGGAATGTACTTACAATGTATATATATTGTAGAGTCATCTGAAACACAATTGCTAATTGAGTAATTATTATACTGCAATAAATATCAATATGTTTGTGAATAATGATTTCTAAATTTTTGAAATTTTTAGTATGATAAATATTAGATTGATAGTCTAGTGGAATTATTTTTTACACATCCTTACGTTCCAAATTGAAATTAGTTTTTCCAAATAGAAGTGAAACGTCTATGAAAAAAAAAGAGTCACTAGATAAATTATTTTAATTAAAATATATAATGATTTGACTGACTTTGTTCAAGGATAAAATATTTGACCAGTTTTTACTAGTTTTCTCTTGGCTTGGAATTTAGCACTAAATTTCGTTTTTTAATTTTAATGCGATGATTGAATACTTAAAAATATTTACGAAGACTATAGACATAATCTTTATTCACAAACGTTATCTTTATATACAAACGTTATAGTATTGATTTTCTAGCTGTGAGCATTGAAACACGTAAGCCTATACATTGATTCATTTAAAAAAATGAGAATTTTTTTTTGCTTCCAAACATACTACTCACATCTGACTACTATGAAAAATGTAATGATGTCATATTTCATAAAATGATTTGATTTTTTTTTCTTCAGAAAATACTCTTTCTTTGACGAGCTAAGATTTTAAATTACGTCGTATGTGCACGATGTAATTTGAAATTTCGAATGTGACAAATACAAATCTTGATTGCTCAAAAATGCAATTTGTGAGAAAAGATTAGAGTGATAAAGAAATGTCCTTAAAAAGAAATATTCCATTAATTTAGGGTGTAGAAATTTCTGGTGACTATTTTAAACGGCGTGTTTGTTAAAATTTATCTTAGGATTAATATCAAATTAACACAATAAAAATAAATTTCATTAATAAATGATATTTGAAAAGTTTGTATATTTATCAATGACTAAGTGGAAGATTCGTTAAGTGAAAACATAATTTCAAATATTTTTTCACTGAAATATGATAAATATTTATATTTTATGAATTGAATTTTTAGTTTGCAGATTTATTGAACTTAAGATTAAATTAGATTGCAATTACGAAAATTTAAATCCATAGTTTTGAATCCAATGTCATTGCTTTGTTCAGAGAATGATAAAAAGCAAGCTTATGACTTAAATTAATTTAAAAATGGTGCTTCAATGGTTAAAACGGATTTAGTAATTTTTCCGCCACCATATGCGTGCGATCAATGAGATAATGGATTCAATTACTCTCAGATACTATAGTTCAGTGTATTTTGTGATTGTTAATGTCTTGCTTGGTTGTCATGGCTTATTACCGGATCTCGGGTGATCAAGCAATACAATCATCTACTCTGACATTATTTTGTACCTGGCGATCTATATATCTCCCGTCTAGAATTTACCGAATGCAAATTTTTAGTGATAAACAAAAATTTCGGTAGAAACTAAGAATAAAATGATGTTTATTCTTAGTTTCTACCGAAAGGAGCCAATTAGAATAAAAGTTGTATTTTAAAAATGCCACAACCTCATCATTTCAAGTATTATAACATGTTCCGAAATTTTACATGAATGCTGTGACGAAGTACGCGCACAAGGAGTTGGAAGAAATGCACTTTCCTTATAATAAAGCAAAAGGATAAGGGGAACAAAGGTTGAAAATTGTTCGAATACCGATTTCTAAGTTGTCATATTCTAAGTCACATCCTACTTTTTTTGTTTTGATCGACGACTATGAGAATTGTTGGTTTGTCATATCAGGATATAATGCATGAAGTCCGCAATCTATTACAGCCTGAGAAGCTTCCAGAAAATCCTAACCCAGAATAATATTGTGGCTGCAATGTTGCAAGACTAAAAACTAAAATTGTTGGTGGCGGTCATTTATTCAAATTCGAACTACACATGTTCCAACCTGTTGCACGTGGTTGCCGTCCGCCACTTTAAGAGCAACATTCTTATTATCTACAAACATAATTTTCCGCAATTGGCTGCGATATGCGTCGGATATAATTGAGAAAGAGGCATCAGAGTCAACAAGAGCACGTACGGGTTGGTTATCTATGCTTACGTCCTAGTAATTCTTCGATATCTTGGTGACAGTCGTCGAAGGAGGTTTTTCTGCACAAGCGGCCTAACATCCGATGAAAAACACACCTCTCAGTTTTCCTTATTCCTGCGTTTCGACCACAAACTGGCTCTTCGATATGACGACGGGGATCTGAAGCGATGGTTCGGCGAAAGTCCTCGACTTGGGCTTGGCGACTGGTGTGTAATAACTGATCGGCTGTTTCCTTCAGTGGGGTGGCTGTTTTTTCCCCCAAGGGCTTCACGTCCTATATTTTGGCGATAATAAGCGTCCCTATCTCGACAGTATTTTACAACATGTCCAGGTTGATCCTAGTGGAAGCAAACTGATCGATTGTCTGTGATACGCTATAGGTCAGTTTTCCTGGGATTTTCGTACGTTACATGTCGAAACTGACCTCTGCAGTCTCTGATCCCCCATATGACGATTGGATACGACACTTGAGTTCTGGAACGGGCCTCTGGAAGTCTGTAATGGAAATTGGATTTAGGGATCTTTCCACTTCTTCTCAAACAATCAAACAATGGTTTCAAGGGAGTGTAGTCCTCTTTCCGGCTCCTCCGTTGGGGTTGAATTAAAGTTTCGTATTTCCTCATGCACGATGTTTCTGATTAAGGCCGTCAAATCAAGGTCTGAGGATTCGATGGAGGCTACTGGTACTACGTCGGGCAACCTTGCAAACTTCTAATGCTCCATCTGTTTCCGATTTAGTTCTTCAATATACTGACACCATTTACAAAAAATCTGTCACAATCCTTATCTCTTTTGTAATTAGTGCCTGGTAGATATATTCGGCTACCCCTTTCATAGGTGACAGATCTTTTCATCTTCTGCCATGCTTGGGTCTATCTGTTGGCAAAGTCTCAGAACGTCCTGAATGTATGACTGTGTAGATACTCCAGATTTCTTGGCACGTTTGGCACCAGGTCTTTAAGTCTGTGGTTGGCTTGCCTTATACACAATTGTGCGTTACTGAAAGTATTCTTCAGTTCATCATCAAATTATGACCATGATGACAATAAGTCCTCATTATTCTCGAACCATTTATTTGCAATTCCGTTGATGAATTACACATTTTCTAAACAGCGAGTATCGTCCCACTGATTGAATTATGATACCCTTAGGTATTCCTTTAACCACTCTGTTGGGTTCTGTTTTAACTCGCCTTCAGTGATGGTCGGATTTCTTGGCTCTTTAATTAGAGCTGGAGCGACGACGAAAGATGGTTATTTCACATCTGACTCTTTCATTTCCCTCGACTTTACTTGTCTTACTTAGCTTTCGTAAAGTCCGTATTCCGGGGGTATCTATTGAAGTCGACGGCTTCGACGTAATTCAGTTTCTTTCAGACTGCAACAAGGGAAAACGTTATCTGGCACCTGTACAAAAATGTCACGTTTATTCGAAATGTTGTTCGAACATGGTAACGAGGCTTTCATAATAAGCAATAATGTTTATTAGTCAGGACTAACTAGCTCTAAGGCTTACAGTAAAGAATTGGCTCTCGCAGTTCCAACACAAGCTTTTAAATGGTTAGAAAACATTCTAGAAATATTCAAATATTCAGAAATTTGCATATTTTACAGATTTCTCAAATACTTGGGAATGCAAACATAAAAGAGACAAAAAAGCATTTTTCAGCCTCAAACGTAGGTTTGAACCAACTCCTTCCCGTTAGTGGCCGTTGACTTTATCCACAGCGCCAATCCCTCCGGTGATTTTTGATTTGAAAGAGGAATCCTTGTTCACTTGTAGGTAACTCCCGTTTAGCTGAGTGCAAAGAAAAACCTTGCTACACCTTCTTGCACAAACAAAGTGTAACATGGCTAGAGTGTTATCTCTCTTCTAAATTACTGTAATAAATAGAATATATCCTTTTATAAATTCGTTCCTTTTAAGAAAACTAGTTCTAAAATAAAATGAATTTAAGCAGGCATATTCGGAGATCTTTTACACTCAACTAATTAGAAAAATAATAGAATTTTGAATTATGTGTGTGGTATGCTTGTAATTCTTAAAAACTATTTAATATGTGCTTAGCCATTATTTAACCATAGAACATTATATAAACATTGTTCTAAGAATTATAAACTCAAGAAATAAACAACACATATTTATTTTTTTTTGTTTTTTATTTTTTATTTTTTTTGCTAACTGAAAAAGTTACAAAGGTTATAATTATTAAATATAATTTGAAATTTTTTGTTGTCTGTACTTGAGTAATGAAATCCAATTTCTTGAAATCCAGCATTAGGAAATAATAGTATCACTCTAAAATTCTGATTTTACAAATAGATATAAGAAACAGGTTTCAGTCAGTTTGTTGATTCTTTCGTTGCATGAAGAATTTAAAGGATTCCACATTTTATTTCATAAAATCTTTCATCTTTCCTTTAACCACAAGGGTAGGTTTTAGAATTTGGATGGAAAATCATTCAAATAATGGGATCAGTGTGTATCATTGCTTTCAATAACTATTAAAATTTTGATGCTTGTTATAAACCGTTTTTGAATTCATCTCTACTCCTTCTTAGCTTTTCTTCGGATGATTAGAATATTAATCTCTTGTCTGTAGAATTCAAATAAACGTTTCCGAGTAAAAGCTTCAGAAATTCATAAATTTCGCAAATAACACTAGGAAAATGGATTGCCACTCTATTTTTTAAACTCCTATCATCTTTTACTACTTTTAAGGTAAAGTTCAATTAATCATTTCTCTGTTTTAAAACTTAGTTTCGAATGTTAGACATAACATAACATCTTATTACAAATTTTCTCACAATTGATAAGATAAATCTTGCATTTTATTTTAAATGAATACTTTCGTTGATGTACAGAAAATATCTCCATGACAATTGAATCTCCTCAGATTCCATCGTTTTATTTTAGGTTAGCAATGCAATATAAATAACCAACTTAATATAATGGATATCGCAATATTGAGACTAAGAGCTTCACTTAATTGTGATTAGAAGTACAAAAAAGCTTTTAACCAATTATTTTCTTTATATAAAATCCTAGATTTATTCCTTTTAGCTTTTTTATGATAAAATATTTATGCAAAAATATCAGTATAAAATAGTAGAGTTACATTTAGAATATCTTCTCGTAACCTGACAAATATCAGAGAAGAATCCAAGTTTTAAGAAACAATTAGAGGACCATAAGAGCATGAAAAGACAGAGCTTAGCTTGAAAAATGTTTTTGCGTATATGGTGTTGAATTTGAATACAATCAAAAATTAAATTCATTAATACCTGAACTATTACTATGTTTTTAGATACCATAGAAACTACAAATTAAGATGGTATTTCTTCAGTCACTTGTCTGCTGAAACTATGTTTCTTGGCAAAATTGTAAAAAGCCAATTTTTTTTCTTTAGAGTATTCTTATAAGAACAAGTTCTACAGCCAAGTTTTTGCGTAAGGTATTGTATTGAAAAAGATCCTGAAGACATGGGAAAATAACTTAACAGCAGCAGCAAAAGTATTTGCGAAAGAAACGCCGAATTCTTTTCCAACGTCTAGAATTGCGACGAAAGATACCCTGTCTTTTTCTTGTGATGAAAGAATTCCCACATTTTCACTAGAAATATTAGCCTCAGTTATAGGAAAGAAATCAGTACAACTATGCAACGATGGTGTAATAGAAAAATCAAAATCACTTTCCTCTGAGCTGGTCTCAAAAACATCTGGTTGTGTATTAAGCTGATCTCCAAATCCAGGATTTTCAATTGGAGGAACTACAAAAGCATTTTGATCAGCAGTAACAATATTATCACCACCACTATAAAATATATTCAACTCATTTACATCTACAATATCAGTAACAGCCTGGATCAACTCAAAATCCCGATCGGCAATATTTCCATTACCCAGTTCTAAGTAGTCCTCATATTCAATTTCCCTTAACTCATGAACTAAATATTTAAAATAATTATACGCCAACCTTAAAATAAATATAACTGCGATACCCAAGATGGTAATAAATAAGTAATAACTAAACGTTACAAAAGTATAAACATTTCAACAGCAAAATATTTTACCCTTATCAAGCAACTGTTTCGCTAGAATTAAAAGCAATATGCACCTAGAATACAATTATCTAAAATGGACGTAATTGCATTGTTAAAATGAGTTTCAATTGTTACATAAATTATGATTGTTCCAATCTACTTTTGTTTTTCTCATTTAGAAGATAAATTTCAATGCGACAATGAGTATAACAATGTAATATATTTTAATAATTAAAGCCTTTTTGGTATTGTTAATATCTATTAAACATATTTAATAAACCTTACAAATTTTTTTTGATAAACTTTAATTAAATGCATATTGTGAAAAACAGAGGACAGTTGGTTTATTCGTGATTAGTTTATCGTGTTTTTTGCTTTACCTTGTTTCTTCAAACATCTATGAAAATAAGAGTGGAGAAAAAGTCACCAATTTTCTATCTAATTTCAACCACTTAATGAAGATTTAAAAAGATAAAATTAAAAATATCTTTATTTGAAATAATTTCAAAATTTGCCTATTTTTGTTTAACGACTAAATGTTCTATGATAATAATTGAAATTTCATTCTTATATAGCAAAATTACTTAAAACATTAAAATGAAATTAATTTAAATGAATAGTTTCCAATGTCATCAAAGAAGATAAGTAGAACATCTTATTTTATAACATTAAAGCATTCTGAAAATATTTATTTTGAGGTATTTGAATATATTCAAGTTATAAAAATTCTTCGAAGAATTAGAAAGATGATACTAAATTAAACGACTGGACTTTTAATATTTTTTCAGCACTATTTTAACAAATATATTCAAAAGCATCAAAACTAGATTTTAAACAGTTGAATTTCTTACCTATAAAACGAATGTACAGTGCGTGACTAACTTAAAGTATTTATATTTGGTGTATCAATTTTGAAAATTATGTTGAAAAAATTCAGATTCTTTTAAACTTCAACTACTACATATTACATGAAAACTCACATGGATCACGCACCAGCGCGTTTTACCTTTTTTTAATATCACATTTCAAAACTTATATCGATAAATCCCTTTCAGCTTTTGATGAATTTTTTAATTCACCAAAAGATGAAAAAGATTTATTTAATTATTATATGTGCTTCATATTCTTATATGTGTCATTATTATACATGCATTTGATTATTATATATGCTTCATTTGATCAATAACATTTCGATGAATTTATTCTTCCAAATACTATTTATATATGTCAAAAATAATATAAATTAATGAGTTATAAAAGAGTAAAATGTTGCTTAGTAAAAGATTAAAATGCTAAAGCTTTAACTGCGTAATTATAAATAACTCTTTACTTCAACACCTCACTATTATATTTCTCCATAATTACTAAAATTCTTTAGAATCGGAAATTTCTTTAACTACACATTCTTAGTAACAATTTAAATTTTTTATTTCTTTTCATATGTTCTGCCTATACACCATTTCATAAACTTTGTTGGGTGAGAAATTATATGAATTATTTCAATTAGAATTAATCGAATAAAATAATAAATAGGCAAATGAATTGATAATATATAAGTGTTATCCTTATAACTTTGCAATAAGTATTCATTTCTTTACAGAAAAAATAAAATTTATTGCTGATAATATATGGATCCATCAACACTTTTTTGGGAAAATGTACGCGATAATTTTATCAATATTTTATTTTTAAGTAAAACACAATCAATATTTTATTTTTAAGTATTTTATTTTTAAGAAATGAAAATAGCGTAAAAGATTGATTTTAACTGGAATAAAATATAAAAACAAATATTTTTAATTATATTGCAAAAATATTTGAAATTCCATGCACAATATCTTATTGAAACCATTAACTTTTTTTCATTATATATCATAAATATCATTCATAAAAATGGTTTTCATTACAAAGTAACAAAAAAAAAATGACATGAGAAATGATGATTATGAGGAAACAAAAAAATGATATATGTGACCATCATCATTGAATTTTGACTGTATGATGACTTTATGACGAATAAAAAAAATCAAAACTCAAATAAAAAATTTTTACTTCTTAAGATTTTATTGACATCACTATTCATAGTTTTCCGTACTCTGGAAGAAGTTTTTATTTTATGTATTATATATATAGTGTTTGTTTATATTATTAAAATATGCTAATCGCTTAAATCCTTAAATATCATTTGAAAATTTTAAAAAGTGAGGTTATTATCTAATACAATAATAAATCTCAGACACTTTGTAATTTGAATGTAAAAATAGCGCAAACAATTGTTTAATTAATAAGAACCTAAAAACATCTTTTTGTCTGAATATACACATAGTTTTAGTTTACTATAATTTATATTTAAAAATGCCTATGATTAAATACAATAAAGGGCTATACATTTTTATACTAGATTAAGATTTATGCATTTTAAGGAACATAACGCATAATTTGAAAATATTTATAGTAATATTTTACTATTAAATCTGTATTATTATTTCATTAAATTCATTTGTTTTGCATATTTATTATAACATTTCAATAAAGTTGCGAAATGAAATGGAAATCTGATTGTTTAGGAATAATTTTAAAATTGTTATTGTCAAAAATGTCCTTTGCAACAACTTAAACGACATCAGCTTTAAATTTTTCCCTAACAGAAATATTGATGTATTTTTTTTTTTTTCATTTCACGACATATGTCGGAAAATATCAGCATTTTCACTTTAAAATGCATTTTTTCATATGAATAGAAATATTTTATCGAATAATATAATACAATATGTGACAGATTGCATGAATTGTCTTAAATTCAATGCAAATTTGGAACTTTCAGAAAAAGGTTATGAAATTATGACGATTTATTTGAAAGGCATTTTTCACAAGTTATTAAAATAATTGAGCACATATTTTCCTTAAAACATTGCCTTTATACTAAAGTAGAAAACTTCATTCAATATTTATCTTTGTGTTTTAAATATATAGTTTTTTATCTTTATATAGAAAACATAAAATAGCTCTATTTTAAAAATAAAATTATTTATTCAATGATAATTTTATTTTTAAAATTATCATTAAATTTATTACTACAATATATTACTTTTGTGCAGCAAAAATGTAATAAATATTAAAAAATTATTATTATTATTTAACACATAATTTAAATTTTACTTTTTTTCAGTGTTCGAATTTTGTAATTATAAAAAATTCGCAGGAGAATCAAAGTTACTCTTCATCATTAAAAATAGTACACCAAAATAGCATGATAATTTGTATTAAAAATTAGCAATATTTTATGATAGATTTCAATTATCTAATAATTAAAATATATCATAAAACAATGATATAGTTAGTTATGATTTCGAAACCATTATAACATTGGAACCCTACTATATAAAAATGTTTATTTCTACAAAATACAGTACATTTTCTTGCTTTTAAGCAGTCTTAGTTCAGATTACTTAACACAATTTTAAGATATTTTTTGCACTTTTATATAACTTTTTCTAATTATTTAATGCGACATTTTAATCTTTAAAAAGGTTATTTAGATAACGAATGCGGATGGAATTTAAGGATATTTAAATTAAAATATATAATGTACATCTTTTTTGATAGAAAAAGAAAAACACTTACTTAGGGTAGGATTAATAAATGAATATTTTTATATAGCTTTTAATGTAAGAATGTTCTCAATATGTTTAATTACATACATACCATCCAGGCACTCATTATATTCATTACAATATATTATTTCTAGTATACATACATATGATAAATGGTTTCGCTTCAGAATCTAATGATATAATATGACTATGTATCTGATTAAAATTACAGAGATAAGCTAACTTATTACTAATTCATTAACATTCAGTATATATCACAGATAATGAATCTTCATAAAATGTTATCATGTATACTGGATTTTTTAAATACTTTTCTATACTGGAAATAGAATAATTAATAGCTTACAATTATTGGTGCAAAAGTGGATGGATTTATACATTCGAAACAGGTACAGGTGCTGTATACTGTGCTCCATGACGCCAAATTCTGAAGAATCTAATACAATAATAGAATCAATAATTTTGAAGATCATCTGCAAACATACTAAGAAAGATGTTCCTCCCAGCGCCAGCTAAGCACATAGGAAGAACTGTTTTCTGAAAAACTTCTTGAGTAAGATGAAAAACTTTTGAGAGTATTGTATTAATTTTAACTCTAATAGAAAGAGAGTTACATATTGAAGATTATCAATGAACAGGATAAAATATTTCCAGGGATGTTAAGAACATCATATGTAGTTTTTTGTTAGTCAATAATTTCAGAATTTGAAATTTTACGGCAAATGTTAAAAAAAATGAGTTTCCATACAAACAGAAAAATAAACTCTAAAATTTCTACATTTAAGGAAAACATAAAATAAAGTTATTAATATGGGAAGTTTATGGTTGATTTCTTTTTTAACAATTATTTTTTTTTTAAATTTTTTATGTTATTTCTTATATTTATTTGTAAAGTTTTAACCATAAAATATTTATTATTAACATTTTAGTGAACGTTTTTCAATTATTTGTAATTAAGAATAAATAATTAAAAAAAGAAGTTTATATTAGTTACTAAACAATTCATTTAATCCTTGCAATAAATTACAATACTATTAATTTATATTAAATTTATGCACATTTGGTATTCATAAAATATACATGCAAGTGAATGATATTCCTCAATATTGTATTAATACTAAGTAAATAATATATTTTTAATGGAGATAATTATATATTTGTAAGTAAATGGTATTTCTCAGGAGTTTAAACTCTCAAGTGCTATAATTAATCTATTCTAACACTTCTATGAAAAATCATATTATATTCGTATGTCTTTTGTTTTATAATGTCTAGTTGTTTTAATTTCCTAGAATTTATAAACATTAAACATCCTGCAGAAATAAATTTGATTTAAACAAATAATAATAATTTAAAATATGAATTTTTGTATACTTTTAGGGAAGTAAAAATACACAATAATCAAATTGATAAATTTATGATGAAATAAATGAATTTAATTTTAAAGTTAACATATAAAATGTTTTTAATGTTCCTATTAAAGTAGATAAAAACCTAATTTTCTTAATCAATTAATTAGAAATATGTAATAATTTAAATAACACGAGAAAAATATTTAAATGATTAAAAATACTTCACTAAGTAACGATATTCCAATAAATTTAATTAAACATTATATTGCAGATTAGGAGTATTCATTAGGTACAGAAACACAAGCCTTGATAATCTTATAATTAACTTGAAATTACCAATAGTGTTTCCACTTAGTCATTTATTTCGTAATTTTATATGTTTGGATTAAAAAATTTAAAATTATTCGGATTTGTTTAGAAACATTTACTATTTTACATTTATATTTATATATTAATTGTTTACATTCAATTTTACATTTCTGGCCTTGCATATATTTTGCTGTTTTAATTAAGATTTTGTATGATTTTAAGATACAATGGTTTATATTTGACTTTAGCTATATTGCAAAAACCTCTACTTTGTGCCAATCTGGTCAATAAACCTTGATGAAGATGGTTGCGTTAGTACATTATTCCACATCTTGCCTTTTATTGATTTTGTTAAATTGAATCAATTTAATAGTATTTTTTAATGTTCTATATATATTTATTAACAATTTTTTTAATAACGTATGCTTCAAAAAAATTGAGTATATAAATGACTTTTAGCTTAAATAATGGAATCTTTTGAAATATCCTTTACCATATTTTAATTTAGCAAATAATTAAAAGCATATATTTGACCAAAATACTTTAAGAAATATATAAGGTTATTTATAAGGAATATACATATGTATTTAAAAATAATTAAAATAACATATAATTATTATTTTTTTTAATTTTATTTTAAACCTTAATAAAAATTAATAAGATTTGAGTAGTGTAGAAATGTATATTCATGAATTGTTAAAATAACTATAATGTAATACCAAAAAAATTTATAATGTAACATTACATTGGAAATTTAACAAAAACTTTTTTCAAAGTAATTTATTTCAATTTAGAAGAAATTAATAAGTTTAGCAGTGACTAAAACTTCTTAATTTAACCTAATTACACTAATTAACTTTTTAATAATTTCTTTAAAAGTTTAAATGTTATTAGATATATTAACAGGAATGTCCATAGATACATCATAATTAATAAGAAAATGTAGTCAATTTGACAGATTCTTAATAATAAGAGGATCTTAAAATTTTTTTCAATAAGCTAATGTTTTGAATACTTCATTAGTTAGACAGATATTATGAGCAATGTAAATTTAGCAATGCTATGTTTTCTTTACATTGGATTAGAAAACATCATAAATATACATATGTATTTCGGAAGAATTATAGATTCTTTATCAATAGATAAAAGATTATTAACAAGGAAAATTGAAGTAAAAATATCTCATAAGTCCTTCGTAAAAATAAAATCAAAATAACTTTTTTATGGATAAAATTACCCTTATGCTCTTGTAAAATGAAATACACATAGCTAAATCATACACTTATGCAAGTAAATAATTTTCTTTAATCCCTTCTGACATTTATGGAGCGTCAATATACAAGTCCATATTATTTCTTTAATGTTAGTTTGGAAGAATCATAGATTGCTTGTTCACCGATTACTTTAACCGAAGATTTTATCTTTTACTTTCACCCTCTTAGGATAAATTCTTCCTTCCAATAAAGATAATTGGATTTTCTTCAGATACAACCGATGGTTTTCGATTAAGATATTTATTTGTAAAGTTCCAAATATATCTTACTAACTTCCTGAATAACTATATGTAACTCTTTATTTAAACCATTAACTATTATCTTTTAACAATATGTTATTTTCGGGCAATAAGTTTGCTGAAATAAATTTTTTGCATAATTTTATAATATAATTATTTAACTATTATATGAAGCCATCCCTATTTTGAAGGTGCTGTAGAATAACTTTTTTGAAATTTTCTAAATAAAATATAATACAAGAAATATTTAAGAAATTGTTTCAATAGATTAATTTTATATCTTAACATGTTTTTTTTAAAGAAGAATTAGATTTCATATAAACTTTATCGATTGTACTTTTTGTAAATTAATAAAATATTTGAAATAAACATTATATGGTTTTTTTTCTTATAAGAAATACAACAATATATTTTAAATACAAAAATATATGTTTCTAAAAATCCGTGTGATTTTAGTTATAAAAATATTTTGTATCTTAAACTTTTATCAGAATTCATATCATATTTTCAATTCAGATTAAGAGTAAAGAAAACAAATAACAGTATAATTATCTGTCCAAAACAATATTTTGTCTTCAAAATGTTTTGAAATAATTTTCTAATTTGTTTCTTTAGATATAAAATAAATCATCAATGAATTAAATATATATAACCCCATTTATGAATAATCCTTGATATAATGCTTAAAAATGATTTTTTAAGGAAAAAAAATATACAATAAATATCCTTATATTTATATGCTTATCTATTAAATATTGAAATATTATTACAATAAAAAGGAATTATATTTTCACTAAATATATATATTTAACAATGTATGCAATAATTGTTAAAGTCACATGGTTTATTTAAATGTATTTCATCGACATTTTAAAAGTGTATAGTTTTCATATAAATAACAATTGGCTAAACACATTTAAATATTTTGAATTAAAATTACGTTTTTTAATTACCTATTTATTTAGATATTTTGGAAAACTCACCTCATACTTCAATTATCAAATTAAAATTAATACATTCGCTTACTATACTTTTATTGATAATACTTTTCCATAATAGCATTCATGAATTTTCCTCATGCTGCTTGAAGTTTGTTGAACAAATGAGTGAAAATATATTTATCATACTAATTCTGGGTCTTGAAATATCATTTGAAGAAATTGTAAAATTGCTCTTCTGGTTACTTAATACAGTAATAATTATGTAAAATTTAGCAATATGAATTTAAAAATATAAAATATTTCCTTACCAAATTATTTAATTAGTAAAATAATAAAAGTATATTTGCTTATTTAAGACATCTCTTACTTTACATTATCAATCATATTGGCTTTTGATTAAATATAAAAAGTTTATATATTTTATACACACAAATTTCATAAAATTTTTTTAAAGAAACATGATACTTGATTTTTATGTATTTAATATGTTGCTTAACTCATAAATCTATAGTATTAATGGATTTAATACAGATATTTTGAATATTTATTTAAAGACAAAATCACGGAAATAAATTGAAAAGGATGTCTGTCTGCTTCAACATAGGTTCAAATTTGTAGATGCTAAAAATATTTTTAAATTTTAAAATTTCAAGTGAAATAATTTACGATGACATTAGATTTAAAATTTTCTCAAAAGGGAAAAAAAAAACAATAAAGATATATTTTTCTTTTTGTGACACATGATCATAAAATTTTAAAATTCAAAACATTTTTCTTGTAAAACGGATTTTTTTAATAAATATAAATATCGTATCGCATAACACATTGTGATACGTGGCAAATTACATGTATTGTTTTAAATTGAATGAAAATTAGAAGTTTACGGGAAAAGACTGTGATGATAATATATGAAAACATGATCAAAATATTGGGCTACAAAATTTAGATATAAAAAAAATTCATTTCTTTAAAATAACCAGTATTTTTAAGCAAAAAACATCAGTTAGGAAAAGCAAAGTACACCATACTGTTAATATAACTATTGTATTAATATTTGAGATGAACAAAATGTTGAAAGATAATAAACCAATGTATTCATTCAAATTATGGATGTAAACATTAATATTTATTTACCATCGAAGCATAATGTATTTAACGTCAAAATACTTTTTTTTGGCAAGGTACATTTCAGATAAAATCAATTAATATCATTGAATATAGATTTATAGAGGATTGTTTGGATTTTTATGTCACTCCTACAGCCATTCATTTGCAATGAGAATGATTTCAATCTGGAGTCTAAAGTAGAGTACAGTCCATTATGAATGTCATTGCTCAGAATCACATTTGAATCTGTAAACTATTCAATTGAAGGTCTAAGCGTTAACTATCCAGCTGCTAATTCTTGACTTATGACTGTTTGGTAGAATTATCGAAAAGAAAACTGTATCATGTGCAACAAAATGATTGATTATATATTTTTAAATCCATCAATTTTAAACAGCATTTTCAATAATATAACCATTGTCTGAGCAATAAAATGAAAAAAAGCTAGAACTGTTGTGAAGACAAATAGTACTTCTTGTAATTGAAACAATTAGTGGTTACAAACTGGCATGCCTGACATCTTAACTTTCAATACTCTCTTAGAATGTTAACATTTTTACTAACTCTATATAGGAATATTAACGTGTTTATCATTGTAGAATATATGATTAATATACATTTACAGAATAATTATCTTTAATCAATCTTCAGTTTTATGCAAATGAAATTCATATTTTCTCATACAACATTATAACATTGGCTCCTAATCATTAAGATATAAAGCTTTTTGTGGATCTAAATTGAACACTAATAAATGTACTAAAAAAGAAATTTGGAGAAAATATGCATTAAATTGATTTGATTGACTTGTTTGAAAAATTTGCATAAGTTCAAATACAAACATTATTTACAATAAAAAGGACACACAGTTGGCAAAAATAGCCCATCTTAAAGAAAACAATATATCAGAGTTGTATGCAAAAAATTGGGAAGATATTACAAAAGCGGTTTCAAATATAAAATATGTCCGCTTGGAATATTAATATATTGAAAGTATTATTTTTCTATACATTTAAATAAGTTAAGCATTAAATTTATTATTATCATAGAAATTAAAAAAAAAACAGTAATTGAAAAATATATAAATTCAAAAAGAAATAAAGATGTAAAAACAAACAGTTTCTCTTTCTCTCTATCTCACACACACAAATACTTTTCCAATAATGTTACGATTTCAAAATTTAAAAATATGAACGACAAAATTGTAAACTAATATTTTTCAATATAAACAACAACATAGCACTATTTAGATCACGTCTCAACCTCATTATTAAATACAAATTTCTATAAAATGCTTGTAAAAAACCAAATTTTTGGGTGCTTGAAGGAAATATTTACTTTTATCATCGAATTTATAATATAGTGTATAGGAAATCAAAGCTATCTGACAAGATATACATTAATAAAATGTTATCAGCAAATATATTGGAGTTTTCACATGAAAGTTTTCCTTAAAAAATCTATTAAAGGTAAATAATTAAGTTCATATAAGGATTCTCCTTTTACTTATCAGGAAAGAAATATTTCATTAACTATTTCATATGAAGGATTGATTTTTTGTTCGTTTAATAATATGTACTTATAATTTTTCCACCACCAATATATATATATATATATATATATATATATATATATATATATATATATATATATATATATATATGTGTTTGTGTGTGCTGTGCTGTGTGTGTTTGTGTGTGCTGTGCTGTGTGTGTTTGTGTGTGCTGTGCTGTGTGTGTGTTTGTGTGTGCTGTGCTGTGTGTGTGTGTTTGTGTGTGCTGTGTGTGTGTGTTTGTGTGTGGTGTGCTGTGTGTGTGTTTGTGTGTGCTGTGCTGTGTGTGTGTGTTTGTGTGTGCTGTGCTGTGTGTGTGTGTTTGTGTGTGCTGTGTGTGTGTGTTTGTGTGTGCTGTGTGTGTGTGTTTGTGTGTGCTGTGTGTGTGTGTTTGTGGCTGTGTGTGTTTGTTTGTGTGTGCTGTGCTGTGTGTGTGTGTTTGTGTGTGCTGTGTGTGTGTGTTTGTGTGTGCTGTGCTGTGTGTGTGTGTTTGTGTGTGCTGTGCTGTGTGTGTGTGTTTGTGTGTGCTGCTGTGTGTGTGTGTGTTTGTGTGCTGCTGTGTGTGTGTTGTGTGTGCTGTGCTGTGTGTGTGTGTTTGTGTGTGCTGTGTGTGTGTGTTTGTGTGCTGTGCTGTGTGTGTGTGTTTGTGTGTGCTGTGCTGTGTGTGTGTGTTTGTGTGTGCTGTGCTGTGTGTGTGTTTGTGTGTGCTGTGCTGTGTGTGTGTGTTTGTGTGTGCTGTGCTGTGTGTGTGTGTTTGTGTGTGCTGTGCTGTGTGTGTGTCTGCATGTGTATGTCCGAAATATTTGCAACATACCCTTATTTTTAACTTACACTGCCATGTATCAATATTTGCTCTGTACTAATGATTGATGCTGAACATATGTAGGTAGACGATCCATATTTTCTTCTCTGTATTTCAATCACGATAAACGTCAAATGGATCAAAGGGGCTTTATCGCCTCTCTTTCTGAGTGGTGTGACTAAAAACGCTTAACACAAAATGATACATTTTACATGAAAAAAGAGGATAATAAAAATTAAAAACTTACTTAATTATACACTATATTTTCTAAATGAAAAAAGATAATAGCAAGCATAATAATGCGATTCAAATCATATTTGTTGCCACAATTTAAACTACTGTAACACTTTGAATTGCACAAGAGTCACAAATACTCATAATTCTCACTAATATATCTGTGAAATTATAATTTAACTCATATTAACAGATAGGGAGAAATTATACAAATTTTAGTAGGTACAATGCTTTAAAATACTTGATTATAAAATTCATGCTATTCTTATTTAGTCAAAACTGAACAAATGTTTTGTAAATTCAAAGTCTCCTATCAATTTATATTGTTCACTCTTAAAAGTTTTTAAATTTTAAAATAATAAGTATTAAATATTTTACTAATCTTAATTAAAATTAAAATGAAAACAATAAATAATGAGTAGCAGCAATGCAAGTATAATATACTAAAGATTCCTGACTTGAAACAAACTAACTTTCATTACGATTATATAAATATTTTGTGGAAATCATATTTTTATTGTAACGTATATCAGAAATGTATGACCAAAAATAACTATTTCTTCAGTTCCAATAAAAAAGGCTTTTTAAGAATGGTGCATAGTATTATGTATCATTATTGTAACAGATTTTGAAGAAAACTGTGAAACACTTATATGTTGGAAAAGCATTGACATACTCACAAATTCTGAAGAATTTTATGAAATATATCGGTATACTTTAGAAATGTTTGAAGAAAACAATACTACTTCATTATCAATCATTTACCAAAATTATATGAATTCGTGAATATTCCCTTCCTATAACATTAAGAATCATTAATCATTTTTCAGATTAAAATAATGTCATACATGTATCGTTCTATGTTCTATGAATGTCTGCGTTCTATGAATGTTCCTTAAAATTAATTATTAAATATCTGTTGTAAAAGGAAGACAACAATTATTTTTAAAGCTTGATGTATTCTGTAAATTTGTTTGAGATACACGTACTTTAATTTATAATTTACAAGCGATTAAGGTAGTTTAAAAAGGACATTTTTTATTAAAATATTATTGAAATAAAATACATCCAAACATATTTTAAGATCATATTATTTTCAATAATACTTAATTTATGTGAAATATGTAATACGTTTTGTTTAATAGTCTTGTTTTCTATGAATTTTTTTATGTATTACATTGTTTTATTCTCTTTTAATATAAATATATAATCATGTATTAATAATGATTATATATATATATATATATATATATATATATATATATATATATATATATATATATATATATATTGTTACAAATTTATAAATAATTATTGTATATGTCTTAAAATATCTCAGACAGATCGTAAATGCTCACATTTTGGTCAAAAATTGCAGTATTTAGACGTGTTATACGTTAATAGCGGGTTTTCTAACGATTTGGTGACTTGGCGATGTTTTGGCGAGAAAACTTGGCGAGTTGGCGAAATTTTTGGTGACTTGGCGAGAAATGGATATTTCTGGAAACATTCATCACCTAAGCTCTAGGACCAATAATTAGCGAGATAACCTAGAAGCTTCCAGAACCTTGGCGAAATTAGTTGATTTCTCCGCCAAGGCAGGTATAAATACCGCAGCGCAACATGGTTAGGAAGGTTTTGTACACACAGTCAGTTTTGTGAAGACGATTAGTCGTGACTGCTAGTTTAGAGAAGGTGTTCTCTGCCTGAGGTACTTGAGACCTGTGATTGGAAGCTGTTACTTATCGTATCTGACGAATTGTATCTGTATAATTGTGATTATTACAGCTAGTATTTCTAGTAGAATTTTTACGAATAAAAGTCTTGTGTTCATCGAGTAGTTGCTTTCTTCAACTCTCAATCCACACGAACCCCGAAGCTCGGTACAGCTAGTGTCAGAAGCGGGGTCGAAGAGTTGATGCAGCATGTCACAAGAAAAATGGATATGGATTTAATGAAAAGTCTTCTCGAAACATTTACGGAGCAGATGGCTGAGATGAAAGCTGGACAAGAAGAGATGAAAGCTGGTCAAGAAGAGATGAAAGCTGGACAAGAAGAGATGAAAGCTGGACAAGAAGAAATGAAAGCTAGACAAGAAGAGATGAAAGCTAGACAAGCAGAGATGAAAGCTAGACAAGCAGAGATGAAAGCTAGACAAGCAGAGATGAAAGCTGGACAAGAAGAGATTAAAACCGAGATGACGAAAGAGATAAAATCTGGGCAGGAGGAGCTTAAAAAGGAACTTAAGAAGGACATTATAAGTGTTAAAGAAGAATTCTCCAATGTTATTCAAGAGAAGATGAATGTAGTGGAAACTAAGGTAACTTCAGTTGAAACTAAGGTTTTCGAGATCGAAGAAAACGTTGAAGAAGCATTAGACAATATGAATAAGGAGATTGAAAGCTTGAAGAAACAGATGTCAAACAGACATGAGGAACCCAATGTGGCAGTTATGCCTTCCCTGGCCACGGTTAAACTCTCAACATTCGAGGGAAAATCATCATGGCAGGTATACAAGACCCAGTTTATGATGGTAGTGGAAGCTAATGGATGGAATCCCCGGGCCCAAGCTTTTCACCTGGCGGCTTCTTTGAGAGGAGACGTGGCCGATATCCTCGAGACGCTTCCGAAAGAGCAAAGGCACGATTTCCAAGCCCTATCGAGTGCGCTTGAGCTCGCGGTTTGGAGAAAAGTGCAATAAGGAATATAGCAGATTACAGTTAAAATCCCGCTATCAGAAAGCGGGTGAAAGTCTGCAAGAGTTGGCTGCCGATATTCAGCGACTTTCCCATTTAGCATTTTCGGACTGCCCAGCTGAGACACGTCAAGATCTGGCACTCCATCACTTCATTGATTGTGTGCGGCATCCGGAGATACAGAAAGCACTTAGACTCGCCGATGTCAAAGATATCGAATCTGCTCTAGTCTACGCACTTAAGATAGAGGCTGCCCAGCATTCCGCGCGTAAAGACCGCCACTCAATCAGAGCCGTCTCTGCTACTGATACAGACTATGATCTAAGAAAAGAAATCGAAGATCTGCGGCGAAAATTCCGTAGCTTAGAACTGATTAAAGGTGGCAGAAACACGAAAATTCAGTGTTGGACTTGCGGTGCAGTTGGACACGTCCGTAGAGACTGCCCGAAACCAAAAGATGGTGGAAATATCACAGCAGGGAAACTAATATGTGAGAATCCCGCGGGGCGGAAATGTCCAGAGAGTCGGAAGCCCCACTTTAAATTGTTTCACATTTCTTCTGTAAGTGGCGGAGACAACGGACTTTTCGTAATGGGACATGTCAACGAGGTTCCCTGCAGAATGATAATCGATACTGGAGCCAACGTAACCATCATTAGGACAGATCTGGCTCGCAAATTTGGTGAGAAGCTCATCTAGACGCCGCCCTTCATTACCCTACAAACTGTGACTGGTGATACGATTAAAGTGCATGGAAAAGTCAATCTAAACATTGTATTTGGTAATGCCGTGTACCATCATATGGCATATGTCGCTGATATAAATGACGAATTTATTCTCGGATTGGATTTCCTCAAAGAAAACCATTTCAAGTCAGATTTTAAAAATAATGAACTACACTCGTGTTCTGAAGACATAGCGATTTTTAAGACGAAATATTCAGATATTAAAACAGTCCATCATATAACTGCAAAGAGTGAAACAACATTACCACCAAGAACTGAGATGATAGTTTCCGGAGCTCTTTCAGAAGATAATAATTTTCACTATGGATTGATTGAATATCGAGATTCTGATAATAGCGTTAAAGGAGTACTAGTGGCTTCTTCACTCGTCGACCTTTCACGGAATGCAATCCCGGTAAGAGTTGCTAATCTAAGCGATAAGGCAAAACTAATAAAAGAAGGAGAAGTGCTGGCGACTTGTTCTCCAGTGATCTGTATTAACAGAAATTGTCAAGCCTCACTATCTGAGCCTCCTGACACTCTAATTAATGAACTCCTTCAGAATGCCGAATTAGATGATAAACAGAGGAATGCTGCAAGAAATCTATTATTAGAATTCGGAGATCTCTTTTCCAAGAAATCAAATGATGTTGGGCGAACCAAAATAACGCAACACCGAATAGATACAGGAAATCATCCACCCATTAAACAACATCCGAGAAGACTACCATTCGCAAAGCAGGAAGAGGTGGATAATCTTCTGATGGCAATGCAACAGAATGACATTATTGAGCCATCAGAGAGTCCTTGGGCTTCACCTATTGCTTTGGTTCGGAAGAAAGATTGTTCCACCAGTATCTGCGTTGACTATCGTCTATTAAACAACATCAATAAAAAAGATAGTTACCCTCTTCCTAGGATTGACGATACACTAGATGCTTTATCCGGAAATCAATGGTTTTCGACTTTGGATCTCAAGAGTGGTTACTGGCAAGTAGAGATACATCCTGAGGATCGGGAAAAGACTGCGTTTACCACAGGACAAGGACTTTGGCAGTTCAAGGTTATGCCATTTGGGCTTTGTAATGCACCTGCAACGTTTGAACTCCTGATGGAGACAGTATTACGAGGACTTTCCTACAAAGTCTGCGTGGTATATTTGAATGATATCATCATTGTAGGGTGCACATTCGAAGACCATCTAAGAAACATCCGAAAGATGCTGGAAAAATTGAAAATGGCCAACCTGAAGCTGAATCCTTGCAAAGGTAATTTATTTCGACGTGAAGTAAACTATCTGGGACACATTATCTCTGCTGAAGGTGTAAGAACAGATCCTGAAAAGATCTCTGCAGTTAAGGACTGGAGTCGTCCAGAAGATGTCCACCAATTAAGAAGTTTTCTTGGACTATGCACGTATTACAGGAAATTTGTTAAGGGTTTTTCAAGTATTGCCAGACCCCTTCACAAGTTGACAGAAGTTAAACAGAGATTTCTATGGACAGATGAATGTGAGAAAGCTTTTAAACAACTGAAGGAGGCGTTGACATCTTCGCCCGTTCTTGCATATCCCCAGCCCGGAAAATTATTCATTTTAGACACAGATGCCAGCAACGAAAGTATAGGAGCTGTTTTTGTCGCAGGAGATCGATGATAAAGAATATATCATTGCTTATTGGAGCAAATGTTTGTCGAAATGGGAGCGAAATTATTGTACAACCAGGAAGGAATTGCTAGCAATCGTTAAAGCCATAGAACATTTCCACCATTATCTCTATGGAAGAAAGTTCTTGATTCGGACAGATCACGCATCCTTAACCTGGCTTTTAAATTTTAAAAATCCAGAAGGACAGGTAGCCAGATGGATTCAACGAATCCAGGAGTTTGACTTTGAAATACGTCATCGCAAAGGCACTCTTCATGGAAATGCTGACGCTTTATCAAGGAGACCGTGTAATGGAAGCTGCCGATATTGTTCTAGAGCAGAGAAGAATTATCAATCAGTAAATCTTTCGGTACGCCAAGTTACTGTTTCTTGCCGTCGAAACCAGACCCATGGAGTGATGAAGGACTTAGAGAAGCCCAAAAAGAAGACTCCGATATAAATCCAATTTTTTAATTAAAAGAATCTTCCAGTATGAGACCAAGTTGGCAGGACATCTCCACTACAGTCCTGCTACTAAACAATACTGGGCTCTTTGAGACTCACTCCATATTAGAAATGGCGTGTTATACAGGAAATGGGAGTCCGATGATGGACGTAATTTCAAATGGCAGCTTGTTCTTCCAAAATCAAGAATTTCAGATGTTCTGAAAGAATTGCATAGTCTCTCAACTGGAGGCCACTTCGGAGTAATGAATACTCTGCAGAAAGTTCGAGAACGCTTCTATTGGAGCAAAACTAGACAAGATGTAGAGAAATGGTGCTAATCTTGTGATGACTGTGCGGCACAAGAGACTGTAACGGATCAAAAAACATAGCTGAGGAAGGTTGCAGCGGTATAATGTAGGAGCACCTTTTGAGCGGATAGCATTGGACATTTTGGGTCCTTTACCACGATCTTCAAATGGCAACAAATACATCCTAGTTGTCATGGACTACTTTACTAAGTGGCCTGAAGCATTTTCAATCCCTGATCAAGAAGCGACTACAGTAGCCGAGGTTCTAGTGCAGCAATGGGTTTCCAGATTTGGCACACCCTTAAAAATTCATTCATATCAAGGGACAAATTTCACGTCTGCTGTGTTTAAAGGAATGTGTCAAATTCTCGGAATAGACAAGACGCAGACCACGCCATTACACCCCAATCGGACGGCATGGTAGAGAGGTTTAACCGAACCATCTTAAATAATCTCTCACTTATGGTTTCCAGAAATCAGCAATATTGGGATTTGAAGCTACCGCTGTTTCTGCTTGCATATCGCAGTGCTGTCCATGAGACTACCGGATACACCCCATCACAAATGCTCTTCGGTCACGAACTTCGTCTCCCTTGTGATCTTCCGTTTGGTCGTCCACTGGATACATTTTCATTGCCAGAGGAGTACCTTCGAGACCTTCAGGCACGTCTTGAAGATGTCCATAACTTTGCTCGAGACCGAATCAACCTGACGACCGAAAGAATGAAGACGAGGTATGACACAAGAGCGACAGGACACGAATTTCAGGAAGGTGATAAAGTTTGGTTGTGGAACCCGATTCTACGTAAAGGACTTTCTCCAAAGTTGCAAGCCAACTGGGAAGGTCCCTACACAGTCCTAAAAAGACTGAATGACGTCGTGGTTCGTATAAGGAAATCATCTTCTTCAAAACCAAAGGTAGTACATTATGATAGATTAGCTCCTTATCGTATTGTAAAGTAAAAATTAATATACCATAGTATCTTTGTAAATAGTATAGATAATTTTAATATTTTATTTTTTTTTGTATTTGCATTTTTAATTGTTTGTGTATGTAATGTGTTCTGTATCCTCTTGCAATGTAAATTCTTTTATATTACATTTGGCCTCCTATCAGGGACCTTCCCAGTTGGTACTGCCCGGGACGTGCAGTCCTTGAGAGGGGGGCAATGTTACAAATTTGTAAATAATTATTGTATATGTCTTAAAATATCTCAGACAGATCGGAAATACTCACATTTTGGGCAAAAATTGCAGTATTTAGACGTGTTATACGTTAAAAGCGAGTTTTCTAACGATTTGGAGTCTTGGCGATGTTTTGGCGAGAAAACCTGGCGAGTTGGCGACATTAATGGCGAGATTTTTGGCGACTTGGCGAGAAATGGATATTTCTGGAAACATTCATCACCTAAGCTCTAGGACCAATATTTAGCGAGATAGCCTAGAAGCTTCCAGAACCTTGGCGAAATTAGTTGATTTCTCCGCCAAGTCAGGTATAAATACCGCAGCGCAACATGGTTATGCAGGTTTTGTACACACAGTCAGTTTTGTGAAGGCGATTAGTCGTGACTGCTAGTTTAGAGAAGCTGTTCTCTGCCTGAGGTATTTAAGACCTGTGATTGGAAGCTGTTACTTATCGTATCTGACGAATTGTATCTGTATAATTGTGATTATTACAGCTGGTATTTCTAGTGGAATTTTTACGAATAAAATTCTTGTGTTCATCGAGTAGTTGCTCTTCCAACTCTGAACATTAATGAACAAAGCTCAGTACAATATATATATATATATATATATATATATATATATATATATATATATATATATATATATATATATTATATTATATTATATTATACTATATGTATATATATATATATATGTATGTATGTATGTATAATAGAGCCCACTTTTTTAAAAAATGTTTTTTTTTCTTCTTAGTTTGTACATTTGATAGAGAGAATTAATCATAACTAAATAAAATCAGTTTAACCAGTTTTATTTGAAAACTAAACTAAATCATACTTATTTTATATGTTTAAATTTACACGATAGTTTTAAAAGAAATATTGCCTGAAAATATTAAAATTAGTAAAGCAAGTAAATAAAATGTATGAAATTTTACGAATGAGTTTTTTCACAAGCCTGCTGTTTATTTGCTCCATAATTGTAAACGTGGTTACTTGAACACAAAATTATAAAAGATTATATTTGAGAATTCAGTGTGATTCAATTTTTGCTTTTTATACCAACTTTACTTTTGTTATTTAAAGGACAAAGTCTGTAATATATACAAAATTGTGTAGCTTAAGATGATTTCATAGCAAGAAAAGTGATTAAAGATATACTGAAGTATTAGTATAAAAACTTAAGATGCATTTGGGTAAAAGCATTCATAACATTCATAAGATAAAAACATTCATAACATTCATAAGATAAAAACATAAAATGCATAAAAACTTATGATAAAATTTTAAGACACTTTGAATTTAAAAAATAATTTAGACTATGTTTTAGATCATAATAGTTTTCAAGAATAATCTATGAATTATATGGTAAAATACCTAGAATCTAAAACTTATTTTACTAAATAAGAATGAAATAAAATTGTATGCAATGTTGATCGCACAGAGTTTTTCAATATCATTTTATATAATAAAGCAAAGTTTTACAAACAAAATGTTCTAAGAACATCGATTCCACGAGTAAAAAAAATAACCATTCAGTTTGGGAACAAGATAACATCACTCAAAAAAGATTATTGAAATTTGTTTTATTTGGAAGTTCTTCATTTGCAAAAATTCTACATTTTAGTTTTTTATTATGTCCAAGATGGTAGTTTCTCAGTAACATAAAAGTTTAAGTGAAAAAATATTCCAAATTTAACTTCTTATTTACATGTGCACTTATAATTAAAAATTAATAGTACAAATTTTACAGAAAATATCTGATATTTTTAAAAATTTTCCATTTTCTGCTCAAATTTTAGAGACAGCATTCAAATTCAAAGGTATGCATTTCAGAATGTTCGTTTAATTTTTGTTATCTACTAAATAAAACTTAAAACAGATTAATTTTGAACAACTTTCTAATATTCTGTGGAAAACCAATTTAAGGTATTTCTATCAATTTCCGCTCTCTATATTTGTTTAGCTACAAGGAAATAATTGAAGTAATACCATATTATTAAATAACAAAAGAGAAAATCATTAAATTGAAACTTCAATCATTTTTGAAAATCAATCATTGCCAGAGTCAAATTGTTCCTAATGAAAATTTGCAATTATTGGTAAACATATTTCCTTTTTTGAATTTCTACGATTGAGCTTTTTTTAAGCCCCAAAAATGGGATTGTAATAAACAAGCATTTAACAATCACTTTAAGAGTCACATTTATCATTTATAAACAAAAACTAATTAATATAAAAACGTCATTATTATAGTAAATAAAAAAAAACTCTATTAGAAACACAAAAATTTATAAGCCACAGAATGGTCGCTTATGGTAAGTTATTCTGAAGTGAGAATTATTTTATGTTACATTTAAACCGGAAATAAACAGACAATTTATGAAAATTATATTTGTATCTATAACATTAATAATTTTATGAAACTATTCTATAATATGTTCAAATAAATACATAGAAACATAATAATGCTTTTATTTAAACTTTAATTAAAAAAAATTTTATCATCAAAAAATGAAAGAATTTTTGAATATTTATTGAATGGTTATAAATATTTATTGAATAAAGGTGAATAAACTGTAAATGACAAATATTTCATAATTCGAAACATAAATAAAAATGCAAAAATACATAAACTTTGGTAATAATGATCGTATTAAACGTGCTGAAAGTCCTCTATGGTATACATTCAGATGAATTATTTTTCATTTGTAAATTATCTTCATATCAAATTGAAATTTATACTTACATTTAACTTGTTATTATTTCAAATGATGTTATACAAAGTAATTTCTTCTGGGAATCACATTTTACAAATATTTGAGAAATAAATCTGATTATCATACATGTTGAGAAGCAGTTGATATTTATGATCTTTTTAAAGATTTCATCTGTGCACATGATATAAAAAGTTATATAGATTGGTGATAATATCACTTTATCACCAATCTATAGAATTCTGTTATATTTATTGCTTGTGTCGCATAGCGATTACTTATTTGAAAAAAAAAATGCATACCATTTTTAACAACACATAAAAACTATAGGATTATTTTGATAATTTAGTTGGGTTTTTTTCATATATCTCGTGTCACATTGCAAAGTAATGGGAATTATTATAAATAAGAACTGTGTAAAACAGCAAAAATTAAGTTTTTAAAATTTATTTATAATTATTTCAATGTGTAGCTTAGATGCTCTTTTATTACGAGTTATTTGATATCAAATATTTTAATATATAGTTTCAATTATTGTTCTCTCTCTTTACATCATTAAAACTATTGTTTCCAGTTTTCAAGAAAAAAAATGACATTTAAATTTTTTCCTAGGTTTTAAAATTCGGATCATTTAAGAACATTATAAGTAATTATTTGTTGTTTTAATTTTAAATAAGGCAAATAAAAATTAAATAATTTATTTTATTAATAATCTGCTCTTTCTGTTGAGCAAATTTGAGCTTTTGGAAATGTATTTTTATATAAAAAAATTGTAGCTATAAAATGCAGTATAAAAAATCAAGATCATCACTTTAAGATTGGTTTTTAAATGATTGGTGTTTGCTGAAGAAGAATTGATTATTTTTCGTGGAAGTGCTTAAAGTATTTGTCATCTATTATTATGGAGTCTATAAAAAAGAATGAAAACAATTTTGAAAAATTGAATTGGTTGATAATATTGGTTTTATACATTTTTCTCGACTTGTTTTAAAGGAAAGTTCAAAGTCAGTGGAAAAATATGATAATTTCTTAAAAGTTGAACATTATCTTATTTTTATTCTTATATATATATATATATATATATATATATATATATATATAATGTCAATTTCCATCACATTTGTTTTGTAATTAAGTCAAATAAATCAACAGCTTATCACTACAATACAAATGAATACGTTTTATTTTATTTCTAATATTAAAGTTTGTTTTTATCAAATCAGTATTTGGCTGTTTTTAGAAAACAAAAATTTTAAAAATTATAGTCTTTCTAAAGTCTAGTTAGAATAAGTTAAAATTTCAAACATCGTAACTTGTCATAAGCGAGTTTTTTACCCCTAATTTTATTTTCAATACATATATACAATAGCAAATAATTCCAGATATAATTTCATATCAAAATATATGTTTTATTGCTTCAAAAAATATTTTCCAGAGACATCTATATATGTAATTTATGTATATAGTGCCTATAGGAAATTTTTATGAGAATTAATTTAATGTGATTTGCATATAACAGAAATAACAATTACACAAAAGAACGTCTCTCCTTATATACAAAAAAAATTTTAAAATTATGAGTGTTACTCATAAACTATTATATCACAATCTATATATGGATACAGAGCAAATTCTTCAAAAAATTTAAAATCAAAATTCAAATATTTATAAAATTTACTTTTCAGTCTAGCCTTTTATTTACCTGTAAAATAATTTTTATTTCGGACTATACAAAATATAAAGTTCTACTCTTGAAAAAAAATGTCATAAAGTTTGAAATAAAATATTATTAATAAATGATAATCAAATTTGTTTACTTTTATTTCATAAAATTAACGTTTTTTTCGAAGATAATATTACAAAACAAGATTTATTTAAAAATATTTAGCGCATTAGATATATTATATCAACAATTTGTCATAAATATATAAAACTCTCCTTTTACGTTTTCATTTCAGTTCAATTGCAGCGTTATTTGCAGTTTATTTGTTTCTGATACATGATTAATGATGATTACTTTCTTCACAAATATAGTAACTTCTTCAAAGTTTTTTGACTTTATAATTTTGATACCTTCCATTACTACCATTATTCTTGGTTTTAATACAAGGTTTATTATACTGTAATTAAAAAGTGTGGGATATATCTTCATATAATTAAGTTTAAGTCTACATATGTAGCAGATTTTTCAAAATAATTTTAAAATGTTTCCGTAAATCGCTTTTTAATGTGCTCATTATTCTTCAACCCCGATTTGAGAAATTCTGATATGGTTTTTCTCGTGTATTTGCTATTTTAATCTTGTTATAAATTTCAATTTTTATAAGTATTATTTTAATATTTTTTGATTACATTAATTTGAGTGGAAAAAGTATATTTCTTATCAGACATTTATGATTTTGCATCAATATATTTAAATTGAAAATTTATATATATATATATATATATATATATATAACTGAAATTTATATTAAGGAATAGAAATTTTTTTAAAATGTGAATAAAATATATTTCAGTTGCCTAAAATAGCAGTGTATTGACACTGGTGGACATTAAAATCACAACACCATGAAGGAAAGAAAAATAAAGAAATTTATTTTACTTAAGCTGTATATGGAGTTCAGACAAAATGGAAATTAAAATTATTTGAAATCTCTGCTGATCTTATCATCACAAATGTTTGAAGACCAAATACTTGTATGACGACATCAAATGCATGCAGGTGGTGGGTCTCTGGACATGAAGGGGATCATCAGAATTCTACATGTAGAGAAGAGAGTCGTTTGAGCTGACGATACTGTGCCACACTTGAATTTAGCTTCGTGGTTAAGCTCAGCAGATTTGTCTTCAATTCTTATAATACATTTTACATCGTAGTAAAAGTAACATCTACCGTATTTCCTCACCGTGATCTAGCTGTAGCATAAAGCTCTTTGGAGTTTACGGACTCAGGCTCCGCCCAGTCGCTGTTGTACAACATGAATGTTGCACTTCTGTCTTTCGCATCCGAACTGTGAAAGGTGGTTGGATGCCAATTTTCCATGTTTTCTCCTTTGTGGCACATGATTACGATCCTCTATTAATAAAAATGTCTCCCTGAGTTTATGGAATTTATGTAATAGGATATTAAAATGATTTTTAATGATCTTTTGGTCATTTGTCTATGTTCTAGGCAACGAGAAATAAGAACAGTTGCTTAAGAGCAAATTTTGGCCATATTACTTATGTGTTCATTTCATATTTGCATGACACTGATTTGATTTAGGCTAGTGTGAGAAGTTACATCCTGAAACGACAATCCTCACTTCTGATAGGCAATGATCTTGTGTCTATCAAATTTTGATACGTGTATCCTATTTGAAGTATAATAGATATTCTGGGAAAATTCCAAATTTACAAAGCTACTTCTAAATACTTTGTAAAAATGGAATGAGTTCAACTTTACAAAGTTCACTAGACACATTTATTTTTATGTAATGATTCAGATTTCATTTGTCCCTCCTATATATTTTAAATTTTTTCAAAATGTATTCATATGCATATTCCAACCTCTTACTCCTTTAATTTGATTTTGACTTTCTTAAAATGTACTTTCCTGATGTTGCAATTTAATGTCCATTAGTATTCATATATAAAATACGTATTTCTTGTTGAAGTAAATAAAAAAATATTTCATATCAAAATATTTTCGCATAAGCTTGACTTCAATGGAAAATATAAAGCGTTTATAAATTGTAATAAAAAGTTTCAATAACAAATTAGCATAATAATGCCTAATATGAAACTTATTACTATAAAGTTGGATTATTTCAGCACTGTATAATAAAGAAATAAAATTTTTTAAAATTTAAGCGTTAATCTTTAAAAGAAATATTTTTTTATTAATTATTTTCAAAAAGGTGAATAATTTAAATCTTATCTAATAATAATTTTAATCTTCATTAATTTAATTTATGTAATCCTATTTTACAGCTTTTATTTAAAAAATTAAGCTTTAAATATCTAAGTTAAACATTTGCTGAAAATAAAATTTTCCCTTTCTAATTCAATTCATTTTCGTAATGATTTCACATTTGCAAGGATCTGGATAAAAATGAATTCAAACAAATTATGAAGTTTTAAATATTTATTCATATAGAATATTCTTTTATTAAAAAGCATTGCAAGTATTTTGGAATTTGTATATATTTATCGATAAACTGTAAATAGTATCATGATTTATATATTTCATATTAAGTTTAAGAATTAATTAAGAAATTTAATAAACTTAACTTGAAATTTAATGAAGATTTATACCTTATTATAATTATCAATGATGCATATTTTATTATATAATTATTTGAAATCGTGCGTTTCTAGTGAGAATATTAATTACTTAATTCACTTGTTTAGAGGATTAGGGAAATAGGCTGGTGCACATGCAAACATTACTTAATACTTTTATTATTATTATAAGTTCAATGTTTGCATGGTTTATAGAGATTATTATTTATTAAATTGCTTTTACATAATAAAAACCTTATTTTCTACACAAAGATCAATACTTCAAAATAATAGGTTAATGCAAATTTGCTGATTTCAAAAATAAAATATTTTCTAGAAAAAATACATTCGTCATTTAATTTTGATGACATTTTATGAGCTATATTAATTTTTAGAATTCATTTAAATACTTTCATCGTTTTCAAATGCTTCCGAAATTAGTACATCTATTATAGTATATATTACGATAAAAATAATGCTTTTAAATTAGTAATTCTTAAAATTGTAATAATTTTTAAACACTTTCTTTTCTTTCTATTTAAAAATAATTTCGAATAATCGAAATTAGATTTTCTCATGTAATTTCTTTTTTTTTAAACTTAAAGCTTGATTTTATTTCTGAGTTTTCTATACATTTTGTTTTATTAAAAAATGAGATTTTCTTGACGGTTATTGAAAATAAGCATTTAAACTGGCTCTCACACTACTAATCATTTACAATTAAATATTTTGATTGAATTTTACGCATGTACAAATTTTTAGCCCATGTAAACATATTTACATTCATCAACACAGGTAGGAATTTTTCATAAAACACAGTTACCCATATTTAACCTTACTTGATTTATATTTTCAAAAATATTTGTTTCTTTAACATTATTGATATTTTGTAGTTTAATAAAATAATGATAAGATTAACTTTCCCCGAATATAACTGTTAATGTTTGCATGAATTCCTGTTTTTTCTTTAAAGTATTAAGAGATGTAATTTGTCTTCAAAGATCATTTATAATTGAAGCAGTACTTAGAAATTAAGAAAAATTCTTTGAAACTGATTTTATAAGAATTAAAAACAGAAAATTTTGTATTTCAAAAAGTTCATTTCACTGTAAATGAGATTTCATTCACCTTTAAGGCAATCATCTCAATAAAACGTCTTTTAAAAAATCATGTAGGAACACGGGAAAATTTCTTAAGGAATTTGTATAAAACTTTTAAATTCATTCAAATTCATCCTTCAGTAAAATAAGTATATTGATATTAAAAAAAAAAAAAACCTAACGTTCTTATTTAAGTTAAAAATTTTGCTCTCATAGTATCTAATAAAAATAACTGTTTTTTTTTTAAAATTATGTTTCTGCCAAACTGAAAAATTCAAAGTAAAAATTGATGTCTTAAATTTATATTAAAAATCATCTACAATTTCATTAATTATGTAATATATATTTTTTGAAAAGTCACATATTCCTGCCAAAGAAAACTTTAAAACCAAACATAAAGAATAAAATGACTTGTAAAGTTGGTTATAAGAAGTGAAGTTCTTTTAAGAATATTTTTCTTAATATATATATATATATTAAGAATATGTATATATATGTATATATATATACATATATATACATATATATGTATATATATGTATATATATATACATATATATACATATATATATATATATATATATATATATATATATATATATATATATATATATATATATATATATATATATATATATAATGAACAGATTTCAAAAAGAAATCATCATATTTTCAACATTATAAAGTTATTGTATTAAAGTTATGTGAATAATTCAAAGAATTGTCATTATTTTTTTTTATCAAAATTTAATTTAATTGGAGACATAAAAGAGAATTGTAAATAAAGAATTTCTGATATAAATAAGACTTCCAAAGTGCATTCGATCACCTGCTGATGATAAATGATTGATGATGTTTACGAATAAGATGCATATACATTCAAACAAATTAAAAGGGTTTCCGAGTTTCTAATAATAATTTTTTGCTTCAGTATTTCTTTGCACTTCTAATGTGAAAATTTAAATTTGAATTCATAAGTTAATACTTAAAGTTTTTATTTAGATACTTTTATTTTTTTTAGTGAATTCGTGCATTTTTATTTTCACTAATTATTTTTCAATCAAGTTTAAAAACCCAAAAAGAAGAAGGAAAGAATTATTGTTTCATCCAAGCAAAAATGAAGGATGATAATTTTTAGGAAGTTTGTTTATTTTCTAAATTCAAAGATTTTTCATATTATTAAAAAGTTAAGGATAAATTTCAATTCAAACACAGTTTAGATAACATAAGGAAGTTTCAAGCAAATTCATTGTAATTATATATATGGTACATGATGACACTATAAATTTAGTTAAAGCATGACCGATTAAATGTTTAATGTTATTTTAAAATATGAAAATTTAGTTAGTATACTGTAATGATATCTTAAAAATACTTTTCTTAAACATTTTTGCCAAATAACATATTAGAAATGCATTTTCGACTCAAATAATATGATAATATATTTTGTTAGAAAGTTTTCTGAAGGTCGTGCAGTCAAATACGAAAGTCGCGAAAACGGAATATTTAAGTCGCGAAAACGGAATATTTAAGTCGCGAAAACGTTGAATCTATTCAAATAATACTAATGATGTAATAACTTATGTAAATAAAAGAATGATTATGTGAATTAAAAGTTAATATATTCTTTAATTTATTAATCTTAAATGTCATCATTTCCTATCATCAAACATAATTAAAAAAATATTTTGGCTGAATAACTTCAGAAGTGTTATTAACCAATTTAGAAATCCATATATCAGGGATTTAAAAATGAATCTATATCATTGCTTGAATTATATTATCCCTTGATGGATCTGAATATAAAAATGGTACGAGAATGTTTTTAATACATAGTATACCCTACAGACGATGCAATACCAGATGTGCGTCTAAGCATGCTGAGCATCAAATTATTGATCTGATCGTGAGGAATATTACACCGCTCATCAAGCAATGTTCTCTACTCCGGGCTAACCGCAGGCTACAGTGAGTTGCGGTAAGTGGAACACATATGACAGGACTACGAGCATATACATCAATGTGCCCTAAGCATCTGTACACGGTCTGCCTTGAAACAGTCGTACCATTAGTTGAAGAGAACTGACGAGATAGGTTTGATGCTGTGCTCCACCTATTTCTTTTGGAAATAACTGCCAAATACCGGTCCTTATTTGGCGTTGTAACTCGGAGGCGACCTGTGCATTACCATCATCTTGGAACCATTGCCAAAGTTTGGAGATGACACTCTGGGTGATTCCAAGTTTCTTCGATGCTTCCAGCTAAGTACACATTTCAGACGGCCTATAATTCTACCACGTGAAACATCATCCAAATTCTTCCTCTGTGCCATAACTAAGCAGTTATTGCACTGAAACGCTTTTAAAGCGCTTGCGAACAATTATAAGTCTTTGCAACCATTCCTTATATACCCCTCTCTTACACTTTCGTCATTGTGACGTAATTTTGGTGCCATCTGGTGGTTTTTTATAATTTGCATATTATTCTTCAAGATGTGTGTGATAATTTTACATGTGAAATTTTAATTTTAGAGTTCGATTTCTGTGTGATTCTGAATTATCCTTAATTTATGAATATGAGTGTAGAAATCCATATATTAAGGGCTTAAACCTGAATCTAAATCATTACTTGAATAATATTTTACCTTGATGGATCTGAATATAAAAATGGAACGAGAATGTTATTATTTTATATCTATTATGCAAAAATTGTTGGTTCGACAGTAATTTTTTTTCCTATTGTGGTGACTCATTAGTCACTTTGAATTGTATTTATATTCCATTTCCTTAATAAAGCACTAGGAATATTTTCTACAATATTCATTTCATGATAGTAAACTATATGACCACGTGTGATAGAAATTGTTTTAAGGTCTCATTATTTTTCTAAGCTCATGAAATTTTTATTACCTTCATTAATACTTTATTACATATGTAAGCACATACATATGTAATAATGAGAAATACTGTGTTAATACATAAGCATTATAACTAAATTTTTTTATGGATTTATTTCTTGCTGTTTTTTTAAAATCAAATTAGGTTTCTGATAAACCCAAAAAGTAAACACTATGTAAAAAACATATGCTTCATTTTATTATTATAATACTTTAAATAATCATTTCTCGAAGAAGTTTTCATATCATATGTCATTTTACTTTGTTAAAGGTGCGAACGGACAATCTATGTAACATTTGAATGCTGTTGGGCCGCTATTAATTATTCAACATTGACTATGGCAGAATCTTTCACAAAATAATGAGAACCAAAGTTTACAAGATGATTCATTTGTGTTATAATTTAAATTTTATTGATAATGAAGTTTAGTCATAAGATTAAAATACTTATTTACTTTACTAACCCAAATTATTCTGATACTTTTTTAGAATTTCAAATAGAAGTCTGTCAGAAGAAAATTATTGACAAAAATATTTCTAAGCAGAAATTACCATCTCAATATTTTTAAAATTATTTATTCAAAATTATTGTTTTAATGCAACCATCATAATGAATACTTTTTATGTTACTTCTTATTTTAAAACAACTTTATTTAATGGAAGTATTTCCTTCAGGATTAATGCCATTAGTGGTAATTTTTGCTTAAAAATGAATGATTATAGCATTTTTTGTATAATTTGCGCTTTTGAAAATTTTGTATTCTAGCATTATAATTCCTTTAAATTCTGCTATTATGAAAAAAGAGTGTTTTTCCCAAATATGCTATTATTAATATAGTAGTTGTGGAATCTTTTACGAAAATATTTTTTCCATTTTCTGTAATTTCTTTGGTGACTACAAATTTCTGAAATACGCTTGAGGAATAGTAACTAACCATTATCTTGATCTCTTACCGAATGAAAACTTTGCATTTACCATTATTATATCATAGAAAAAACTTATTTTTCCATTCTTTTTACTAAAAAGAATTTTCAGATGAACAAAGTGCACTAAGCAAGAATACTATTAAAATATATTTTTCACGAAAAAACGCAAATGAATGAATTTTTAAAACAGAAATACTTGAACAATATTTTTGTTTTGAAAAAACACAAAAAAAAAAAATACTGTTCAAGTTTTTTAATTTTGACTCAATGTTTTGTAAGAATATTTTACAGAAAGTATTTTAAACAATAAATTACTTGTATGCTGCATTTCAGTGAGAAATAATTTAAATAAATTTTTATTGTCATTTCGTTTCTCAAAGTTAGATATACAAATCTATTAATTTTTAAATAACTATAATTTGATTTTAATAGAGGGTTTCTGAAGTAAAATTGCAAATTTTAAGTATTACTTTCAAATCAAGAAAAAAAAATCAATTTAGTAGAAATTTAAATATCAGTTATTTAATTTTTAACATCATGGCATAAATTAAAATAGAAATTATGTTTTAAATTAAATTATTTTATAAAAATCATTATTTATATACTATAATATATATATAGCCTAAATAAAATTAATCAAAAGTAAGTGATCATATAATGCAAATTTATATCCGGAATGTCGAATAACTATTATATTAAAATGGAAATAGCTGTGCTCATAAGACTGTGTTTGTCTATGATATCAAATATAATAACAATCACTTAAATTTATTACTAAACTATGGCTGTGAAAATAACTGAGCCAATAAGTATAAGTTATAAGATAACTGTGTTAATAAAACTGTATTATTATGTAACATCAAACTTAAGACAACTACATGAACTTTTAAATAAAATTTATGGACACATGTTACCACAGTGATGCTTGTCAAATAAATCTATCATTTAATCATTTTTCATTACATATAAATAGACAGAAGAAATTTAATGCACAATACTATAACCACCTTGTTTTTATAAGATAAGATCATATCTGTAACTACCATTAGAAGTATATAAGTATACATATATATATATATATATATATATATATATATATATATATATATATATATATATATATATATATATATATATATATATATATATCAAATAGAATAGTTACTATTATATTTGTTAAAGAAATATTTGGTAAAATTTCTAATGGAGTATTTTTAATGTCAGATAGAAACTCTCTCAAGAAATACGAAATTCAGCTTCTAATACTATTATAATAAATGTGTAAAAAAATTGTGAGGAAATACGATACGAATTCAACAATTTTAACCGGTCCTATTAGTCTAATTCGATATAATAGGTGACAAAATACTCCACTTTCGAAACTGTACTTAAAACATCTTCTTTGCGTAAATGGATCCAATAAGATATGATATTTTAGGAGAAAAGAGTAATAATCTGTTACCATTCCAGGTTTTCCCTTAGGACATTACTTATTTATGTTAAATTGGTTTCTTAAAGATTTTTTTTTTTAAACTTCGAGATACATTTCATTTTGCTTCTCAGAAATAGTGATTATACAAAAATAGGTTTTCGAGAAATTATATCAAATTAACTGAAATATTCATTTAAATTTCAACGTCTGTGTATTCTACATATAAAAAACAGAAAAACCTTCAGGAAAGAATAAAATTGACAATTGTTCAAAAGAGAAAAACTGTGGTAAATTTTGTTAAATGCTTAACTAGCTCAAAATTGTAAAAGAGGTATTTAAAATAATATGTGTATGTGAATGATAGAAATTTTCTATTTATACTCATCAAATTCTTTTTATTTGTAACTAGCATCTATTTTTGAAAATATCTGCTTTATAAAATGAAGCTGTTCCTTTTGCCGTTCGTATTCCTTAAAATTTTGCCCAAATTAAATTCAATTAAATTTTTTAATTTTAAGCTTAATAACACAAATTTTTTTTTTAATAAATTAAAATTTCACTTTTAAATTTGAGATTAATGGAAATGTTTTTTAACAGTTAAAACTGGATACTTTTCTTTTAAGAAACTATTTTATTTAGTGTAAAAATGGATAATTCTGAAAATGTAAGTCACTTTTCTGAAGAGTATCACACTAACAACATTCGTAGTTGACTTAAATATTAAATTTTATTCCTTGATAAATTGAAAGTAGTCTGCTATTAATCATAATGGAAGAAATACGATAAATTTTAAATAGTATTGATCTCAGATTATAAATTGTTATTAAAACAAATTAGTGTCTTTAAAAATAATTGAAATAAAATTTTAAACTTTGGTATTCTAATTTGATATAATGAACTAATAATATTAAAAAAAATTTAGATTAATGAATTAAAGTAACATTTAAAAATTTTTTTCTCCATTCATAATGAAATATTTTGATTTCTTCATTGAAAATGCAGTAATATTGTTTTGATTTACACCAGCAAAAATGAGTCTTAAGTAATCTGTGTTGTAAGATGTAAATCTTTTCTTTATTCAAACGAAGGTTGTATAATATGAAGAAAACAAAATGCCTTAAAAATCTTGCCGGTAATAACTGTGAATAGTTAAAAAAAAACAGTTAGCTAGTAATATCTAAGAAATAAAATTAGTCAAAGGAAAATAAAAAACGTTAATAATATTTTGATTTGTATGTTTCGAAAATGATTTAAATTGTTTGAAATAAATTTTCACTATACACATTATCAGATTGAATTAATAATTACGATAAATGTTCTTAAAATATGACTAATTCTCAACTTTATTTGCTATACCTTTAATGTAGGAAAATTGTATCGCATCTGGAGAAATTTGCGAAATAAATTAGAACTATTGAATGAAAAACTAAGCAAAGCTAATGATGACTTTCTAATAAATTATTAGTTTGGAGCGAAAATGCTTTAATTTGTAAGAATATAAATTCAGTTTCTTGATATAAATTAATTTGGTATTGTCCTAATATCGTTGCATTCTAAATTCAAAAGAAGCATTCCATTTGCACGAAGGATTTCTAAATATTTTATTAGAGGATGGGGGGGGGAGATATTTTAGTATTTCCGTACATGATTGTATGAATCGATGTCTCATGAAATGTGATTTAAAAAATTTCAGATTTATACTCGTTGGAAAGTTGACATATGAAGCTCTAAAATAATAAAGACGGTGCAAAGTAAAACTTTTTAATCACCATACTTATTACTGCTACTAAATGTGCATTTGTTAAGAATAGTATTTTTACAACAAATCTAGTTATTCAATATAGAATCGCATTTAAGGATATCAAAGAAAAAAGATAAAAATAGTTAAGTTACATGATATTTGAGTTCAATGTTATGAATAAAGATGATAAACCGTAAGATACTTGCAACTGTTGTGGGGTAATTAATTTTACTTTAGCTTAACAGTTAATTGTTAGGAAATCAAATATTGTTGTATTCCACAGAATTAGTTCTTTAAATTATCAAAAATATCATACACTTTAATATTAATATACCAATTTTGGAAGCGTATCTTCACATCACCTTTGTTTGTATTTTCTTGAAAATAATGTACATTATAATGATTAATCAATTTATATCTTCTTTTAAGTCTAAAAAGTTTCTAGGTCGTCTTTAGCACGTAATCTGTTTAAAAACTTAAGACTTATTATTTCAAATCTACTCATAGTCTAAATAAAAGCTTAAAACTATTTCGTCAGAAATACCAAGAGAATATTTTAACATTCTTTCTAAAGACCAAAGACCAATCAAAATGTCAGATAATGTACATAATATAATATTAATAAATTGATTTATATATATATTATTTATATAAATATATTTATATATATTATATATATATATATATATATATTATTTATTACCGGATTTATATATATATATATACTACTAGCCATTAAAATTACTACACCAAGAAGGCGACATGCTACAGGCGTGAAATTTATACAAAAGGAAGAAGGTTCTGTGATATGCAAATGATTAGCTTTTCAGCGCATTCAGACAAAGCAGGCACCAGGAGCGACACCTACATTGTGTTTAAATGAGGAAATTTTTCAGCCGGTTCCTCATACACAAATTGCATTTGAACGTTGTTGCCTGGTGAAAAGTTGTTGTGATGTCTCGTGTAAGAAGGAGAAATGCGTACCAGCAAGTTTCTGACTTTGATAAAGTTCGAATTTTAGCATACCGGGATTGCGGTTTATCTTATCGCAGTATTGCTGCTCGCGTCGGTCGAGATCCAATGACTGTTAGCAGAATATGGAATCGATGGGTTCAGGACGGTAATACGGAACGTCATGCGGGATCTCAACGGACACTTAGCAGCCTAGAAGACAGGCATATTATCCGCATGGCTGTAATGGATCGTGCAAACACGTCACGAGCCGTGATTCAAGAAACGGGGTCGTTTGGAAGACAACAAGTGTCTGCACGAACAGTTCGACGACATTTGAAGCAGCATGGACTCTCAGCTCGGAGACCATGGTTGTGGCTTCCCTTGACGCTGCTTCATAGACAAGAGCGCCTTCAATGGTGTGATCTACGACGAACCTGGGCGCACGAATGGCGAGACGTCATCTTTTCAGATGAATCCAGGCTCTGTGTACAGCATCATGATGGTCGCATCCATGTTTGGCGGCATCGTGATGAACGCACACTGGCAGCGTGCATTCGTCATCGTCATACTGGACCATCACCTGGCGTGATGTTATGGGGTGCCATTGTATACACGTCTCGGTCACCTCTTGTTCGCATTGACGGTGTTTTGAACAGTGCACGTTCCATTTCTGGTGTGTTACGACCCGTGGCTCTATCCTTTATTCGAGCCCAGCGAAACCCTACGTTTCAGCAGGATAATGCCCGACCACATGTTGCCGATATTCTACGGACCTTGTTTGATAAGGAACATATTCGGCTGTTGCCCTGGCCAGCACGTTCTCCAGATCTTTCACCAATAGAAAACGTCTGGTCAATGGTTGCCGAGCGACTGGCTAGTCACCAAATGCCTGTCACTACGGTTGATGAACTGTGGCATCGTGTTGAAGCTGCATGGGCATCTGTACCTGCAATCCAATCTCTGTTTGACTCAATGCCCAGGCGTATAACTGCTATTATTACTGCCAGAGGTGGTTGTTCTGGGTACTGATTTCTCAGGATCTATCCAGCCAAATCTTTTGAAAATTTAATCACTTGTTATTTCTAGTATAATATATTTGTCCCATAAATATCATTTTGTTATCTGCATTTCTTCCTGGTGTAGCAATTTTAATGGCCACTAGTGTATATATTTATATATATATATATATATATATATATATATATATATATATATATATATATATATATATATATATATATATATATATATATATATATATTTATATATATATATATATATATATATATTTAGAACTTTCATGTATTTATATAGGAAAATTCTTTTTCATTCCAATTGAGTAAATATCATAAAATTATTTCTTAATGTAGATTCTAAAACTTAATAAATCTTCAGGCATAGATAAAATGTCAATCTTCTACATATATGCTTCAATTTAAGAGAGAATTGCTTTTATTCTCTTTATAAAATTTCATCATTTACTTCGTAATAATGTTTTCGTTTTCAGAGCTTGTTTCGAAACAGAAAAACATTTTCTTCTTTTCATCACGAATAAAAGTTGATCTAAGTTTTACTTTTTATACCAAAGAAAATGTAGTATCTTCTAGTATAAACATAAATAGAAGTTAAGCACTTATTATTTCAAAGATAGTTATTTTTATTTTTCTTTAGTCTCGCAGAGTGTAAAAGTCAAAATTTAACGATCGAGAAATATATACTATCTTGATATTTTAGTAGCAATTTTCTCCTACAATGGATTGGAAAACAATAAATATGTGATATTAGGAAATTTTTTGCCTTTTCTATTTGATAAGATCAAAGCAAATGTATTATGTTATAACATCACAAGACATTGCACAGAAACAGTTAAGAGTTTATTGAAATTTCGTGACAAAATATTAAGGGATGTGAAAAGTGCAATGAAATATAAAAGTACCATGTTATACTGTCATGGTTGGCAAATAAAACAGCATTTTAGATGATTTGGAAGAACTTTTTTAGGGTTTGTTTTTGCAATAAAAACTTGTCGCCATGACTTTAAGAACTTTTCTGACCAATATTTATTTTGAAAAACATCATTAAACTATCAATAGATGATGCATGAAAATGTTATTTAATTTAATGTATTAATGTAGATAAGATAATTATATTATCAAAAAATCTATAATTAAAATAGTTTTTCAAAAGTAGAGTATTTGAACAGAAAAAAATTGAAAAATGCTACGATATAAATTAATGTAAAAATTACTAAATAACCTGTATTATTTAGATTTTTAATTTCTGCGAAAGTTATTTTTTGGAATTAAAAGTTTCAGTAGTATCACTAGACGTTTTGAATTATTAACGTCATAATTAGATAAAAAATTAATAAATGCTTATATATTATTTTTATTTTATGAGATAACATCATTATTATTAAATATGTAAAATATTAGACTTTACATGAAGCAGCAACTCCATAAAAATTTGAATTAGTTATTCTTGTTAAAACAAATAGTTGATGGATCACATTTTATGTCAAAAATATAAATAAAAAATAAAACAAATTTTCATTGGAAAACTTTACATCAACAAGATATATTTGCTTAAAATTTATGACTGATTTGTGTGAAGAATGTGAGGAGATTTTAATAAGACTTATTTATATATCATGTATATGATATATGTATTTCACCAGTTGCCATACAAAAAGCAGTAAATATTCAGTGCCGTGAGAAAACAGATACTATTATTTTCAATAATGTTATCAATATACACACGTTTCTCATTTCAATACATTCAGAACTTTTCTTCGGTTGGTATTTAGTTTTAACAAATGAAGTTACTTTAATTAATTAATTAATTAAGGAAAAAATCATATAGAGTTTCATTCGACATAATGTTTACAGAAACAAAAGAACTCATTCAATATCAAAAATTAAGAGCAAATGATTTGTATAGTGGATGACTTTGATTGTGTCATATTTTGTAAGTGTGTATTGCATCAGAAACTGAAAAATTATTATGTACTAGCTGTACAATTCTAATTCCTGAAACATTCAGAATGTTTTATATTTGTTCATGTCTCAACGAAAAAGCAAATAAAAACCTCGTTTAGTTTAATTTAAAAGAAAATTTGAAAAAAATTACAATATGCTAAAAATTCTCAATTTGCATATAATATGAAATCTTATATTTCAATGAAAAAAAATCTGTAAATCTTCCTGTATTGAATCACTTAAATTCTTCAATATAGTTTCCCTTATTTTCTCAATACAATATATACTTTTTTAAGAATTTTAGGTATAAATAGATATTAAGATAGTTCTGTGAGCCCTAAAAGACTATCACAATAGAGATATTATACAATGAAGACTATGAGTACTTCATTGTGTAATATCTTTATTGACTCAAGATAGTATTAAGTATCACGATACGGCGAAAATTACATTATGAAATATCTTCTTTCTCTTAGAAAGCCATTAGACGTATATTAGTGAATATAGCAAAATAATAGAATTATGTAACATATATTTTGTAAGAAAACTATCATTTAGATAAATTATAAGCAAACACGAACATTTTTGAACTATTGAATTTATATGTATAAAAGTTAATTGTAGCTATTTTCAACAATTTTTCTTCAGATCATATTTTTCAACATCCACCAGCAGCTCTCTGGTTTTCTCATTTAGAAAGATTATTTTTGAAGCAGATAAGCAGTGTACAGAAATCATACCCCAATAAACATAAGTTTATATGAAATATTTAATATATAATGTCTTACAACAAATTTAACTTAAATTACAATTAAAGGGATGAATTAACTTTGATGTTCGAATTACTTTTTCTTGATCTTTATTTTAATTAAATTCTTACTATTTTGAATGAAGTATTTCATACTTATTTTTGTAATATGTATATACGTAACTTCACCAATCATTTAATTGCGACTCTGTGATCAAATTTCCATCTTGATTAAAAGTGGTTTTGATATTCATAATAATTTTATGCATTGAAAAATCCTTGTACCATATATTCATTTTTTAATGTAGTTTTTGAAAATATCATATTCGTTTCAATAAATGGCGCAATAAGTAAAGTTAATGAGCAACGTAAGTTGAAATAGAAAGTTTTAATTATACATATTTTTACATTTTGGATTTGCGTGGATAGAATTTCATAATATAAATTTTTTCTCATTTATTTCAACATATTTAAATTAAATTATGAATATCTATATATTTCAACAAAACACTTTATACCAAGAGGTTTCTTAACATGAAATGTGAATGAAATGTTTTTTTCACTGAATGTAAATGAATCTTTGTTGCAATAAAGATATCAAACTTTAAAAAATGTAAAATATTAGAAATAACAAGGTCGTGTAAGGAATGTTCTAATGTTTTGGAAAAGATGTAATCGTTTTAATTAATAATAGGTATAGTAAAATTTCTTCTTTTTCTCTTGCACCATATCAACGTATGATTAAAGACAAAACGAAATTTGTGTATGCAAATCCATAAAAATTTGCATGTTCTCTGGTTGAGAAGCATGTCGTTATCACAAAGGAAAAATAGTGAGTTCACTATTGACTTAGTTGAAGATACATCCTGTTCTCTAATGGCTGCTGGTGCACGTAAAATAAGTCGTAGTCACAATGTGCTCTAAGTGAAATCATTTTGTACTGCGAATACTCTGCGAATTTTAGGCCAATTCTAAATCTTCTGTTTTGTTTTTGAGTCCAAATTAGACTCATCCACATACAAGCTACAATAGTAAACTATTTCTGCATGTTCTATTAAATACAATGCGGTAATTTTCTATCATCCCTGCCAAAAAGTGGAAGATTCTTAGTTGCCGGTTGAAAATTATAGGAAAAAGAAAAATAATTAATTTGAATCGTCTTTGTGATTAAACTAACCGTGAAGTAGATGTTTTGTCTTGTCTTTTTCATTTTGCTTTTTCTTCTGTTCTATTTCCAATGTATTCAGTTTTAGAAGCAAAACATTAAAGATTTGAAAAATTCAAAACTAATTTTTTAGAGAAACATGAAATTTTCTTGATTTTGAAAACTTTTACAAACTGAAAAAATTTTTAATTAAAAATCTCGTATGATGAAATAATCCATTTTAATTTTTCCTAAATAGAAAATATTTTATTGTAAATTTTACAAAAATTCCAAAAATAGCTCTTTTAAAAAATAATCTGCTCAAAATAATTTCTATGTATTTAAATTTTACAGTTTTGATAAATTCATATATTAAAAGAGTTAATAAGTATAGTATTTATTTTAAAATTAAATACTTTCCTTTTACAGACAAGTTGTTCAAAAAACTTTCTGTCTCATGTAATATATTATCTATTGAAAAATATATGGATTCCCATGTAATAGAAATTGGTAATCCTCGGTTATGAAGAGTGTTTCTTAGTCACTATTTCAGAATAAGGTGTGGGGGGAAACAACGATGCTATCATTAGTTTGCGCTATATCACACATTTTGAAACATTCAGATTTCAAAAAATATTTGATCATAGAAAACCATAGAAATAACTTATCAATAAGTGATATTTCGAACTAGTTGAGAGGTGTACCTAAAATGTGATTCAGAAGTTGAAATGAAACAAGGAATATAGAAAAGCGGATGAGAACCTGGCAAACACATGGAATTGAAAATTGCTGACCAAGATCAAAGAGTGCTGTCCAGAGTGATCAAGGAGAGCCACGCGTTACTGATGGCCCATGCATACAACGATATTTAGCGAGAATTCACAACTGTCGTCTTTGATGAATGCTATTCGTAAGAAATTCCAGCTGCTTAATTATTACGATCATGCCACCGATCGCAATATTTTAATCACCAAACCCGACAGGTAATTTCGGCTAAGCTGGTGCATGCATATGTATTAACAGTCATAGAATAATGGAAATAGGTTATCTAGAGATGAAAATCAATTATAAACATCCAACTTTTGGATTAAAAAGTTTGGATTTCGTATCAAAAAGAAAAATTCTTCCAAGAAAACTGCGATGAATTAAGAGAATATTCATAGAAAATTGTCTAGGGAAATTTCTCTTGATGTAGCTTAAAGTTCTTAGTTACAATACTTGAAAAACTCAATGGTTTATCCAACTCCATCAGACTTGAACACTATGAGTTTCAATGTTTTAGTACTTCTGTGGAATAGATTCTTGTTACTTCCATTCTGAAGATATTATTTTGTGATGCCACAGTAGCCTGGTACAACTTCAAAATACTTCAAATAATAATTGTGAAACTTCAAAATTTTGTGTTAAATCATAGTCATTGTTTTCCGAATATATTTTTAAAGCTATGCTATTCACTGACCATTCATAGTAACATTTGACGCATAGACAGATGATGTTACAATTGCAGCTTCTTCCACAATTGTTGGCTATTTTGCACAAATTTTTCTTTCCGGTACCACATTCACATATAGCTTAGTCAAGCTTTTACATAATTTCAATGCCTTTATGAACTAAGAATTCTCTCACGAAGTTTAGCCAATAACATTGTTTTCATTTCGATCAAAAATGTTATAAATTTGCATATATTTTAAGAAGTATAGGGTTACCTAATGGTACACAGTTTCAAATGTTTGATCCTGACGGAAACTTTGGCCTTAGAAATTTTATAAAATATTTGAAGTTTCATTGAGATCGGCTGAGTAAAATCAAAAGTAACTTCAGTTTAATTTTAAGTACTCTGTAATTATCTACTTTTTATGGTGAATAAGCAAAAGTAAGAATTTGAGATTAAATCTGTTTTTACAAAATCCAAAACTACATTAACAGAAGCAAATCTGCCTATAAGAGTTTAATGATCATAGTACTTACTTGCACAATGATTTTTAATTGTGTCAAAAATAAAATACTTCATTTACGGTAGCAAAGATTTTAAGTATCAATTTACTGTTATTTTATCTTTATGTGTGTGTAAGTTATATATATATATATACTCATATATTTACATTTACTATTAGTAATTCCCACACTTTAGATTTTTAATATTGAAAATCAGCTCTTAACTACCACAAGTGTATAAATTAACGTAATTATTATATTAAATTTTTATATAATAAAAATTTGTTATATAGATTATTATAGCAATAAAAATACTTTAATTTTATGTATAAGATTTGATATAAATTGAACTGAACAATGCTTTTGTTTTAAAGTATAGGAAATATTTTTATATTAAACTTATTAAGTTACGCCATTATTATTCCATAATTTAAAGGTTTTAGAAACTCTGAAGTCCATTTTATCCAATTTAAAAGAAAGTGCATTCGTGCTTTCTTGTCAGTTTCAATAAGGATTTATTATATTGTCAAATACTTTTAGAGTTTATTTTAAAAACTACATTTTGTATCTTCTTAATAAACTTTATACCTTTTCTTAACATTTCAGCAAATTTTGTTTCAAAATTGATTTCTGAAAAAGAGAAGTTCATGTGTGTTGAGAAATGAAGAAATAAATCAATTACTATGAACACAGTGCTGTATAATAACTATAAGATCATCTCTTCAAAAATCTCATCCTAAACGGAACATTTACTTCCTTCCGGTCCCAAAATGCTTTTACCTGCCATGAATTCCGCATTTTTCTGAATTTTACGATCCATCACAGGTAGTTTTTTCATCTTAGATCTGTCATTTTCAAAATTGAATTTTTACGATAATTTTCTCTTTCACTTCCTTGAAAAGTTTGTAGGATGTGACAGTAAATGGCTTATATAAAAGAATAAAATTTTAAGCGTCAGGAAAATTTAATAAATTTAAAACAATTCTTTTCTTATCAACTTTAAATAAATTACTATGAAAATCATTTAAAAACTTTAGTTAGCATTATATGTTAGGAAACTTCAAAATGACTGTTGATTTTGATAAATTAGTAGCTCATATAAAAGAAATGTATATTTTTTAGAGCTTATAATTATTTCATATTATTTTAGTATTTTATAATTTACAGTTATTCATATAAATATTAAAAAACCTATGATGTACATATTTATTCCAGTTTCAAAAGTTTCAAATTTTTGTATCATACAGTCATGCACTTTTATGAAAGAACTTAAAAAAAGGAGCTCTTGTTTATAAAGTTGTAATAATGTACTTATTATTTCAATTGATATTAACAAAAAGTACGTGAGGTAAAATATTCAATAATTCTTAATCTATTTAGATTAAACGTATGACTACTTTGCTCACACAATTTCATTGCTTTCTTAGATAATTCCTCTATGAATACTGTACAATAATTATTAATTTCATCAGTAGAAATATTGAATAAATGTTAAGGGCTAAAATACTGAAAATAATTTTTGTTTCTATTTTCTTTATGCGACTTTCAAGGGAAAATATTTTTCTTGATTACATATAAGCAAACATTTTCATAATATTTTTTGCTCTTTTCTGGATTTTTATAACTGTATCACACACAGGGGCATATAATTGATTATCTGACAAATAAACTTGCAAATGTGCCTAGAATACTATTAACTCGACCTATGGATATATTCGTAAAATCAAAGAAAAATAAATTTTGCAAAGGAATACCTATTATAACAAATAATTCCAAAAGTATACATAAGTAGTTGTAATAAAATAGATGATAAAAATTTCATCTATTTTATTACAACATTTTTATAGTTCTTTTTATCAATATTTTTACAGTTATAGGTATTTTGAATAATAAAATATTCAATTAAACATTTTCATCTTGAAATCTAAATAGTAAAACTTAAAACTTTCATTTCAAAGGTACAATCACTTTGCTCCTTTTACTCTTTTTATTTTTAAAAACACTGATAATGCCTTTTTTATATTCTTATGCTTATAAATTTTTCTGTATATATGAAGCAGTGTGCTTAAAGATTATTAAGGATTAAGACTCTCGAAAATATATTATTTACCTTATGTTATTTAGATTAGTTATATTAAACTTATACTTTTAGGATAATTAAAAACATTTTTTCTTGATTAATTTTTTTAATAATGATTTCGTTAACCCGATTTCGTGTGAGCTGATTTAAGACTGTTTAAGACAAAATTACATAAATTTTTATTGATTTCATATTATTTCAACTTATAATTTCGGGATTTAATTTAATTTAAAATAGGTTGATTTAGTGGTACTATTGAATTATATGTGTCTTAAATAAAATGCATGAATCCTTATATTATGTGTACAAACTCTCAGCTTAATGAACTTACGTTATCTATAACCTCTATGAATTAAAGCTTCAAAATTCATACTTCTTAGGCAAAAGCTTTGTCATCGAAAAATAAAAATATAAAGTAACAAAGAATTTTTTTTCCTGCAAAAGACAAAAGTAGGGGAATAAATCTTCTGATTATCTTTCTGAATTTGTTTTTGTAGTAGAATCCTTTCAAAAGAATTTAAGAATCGTAATCATGGAATAATGATGGGTAGAACTATAGTATAATTACTTTATTTATTTATTATCATCTTTTACAATAATCTTTATTCCTTAAGGCATTACAGAAAATCATGCGAGTAAAATTGAATAAATCTTCAAATTTATTTTATTAATATTAATATTAATTTATATTCCGCCTTATATTAATTCTGTAATGTACTGAAGGGGAAATTCCTCCTGTGTATTAGAAAGATGGTTATTTCTTATTCGTATAAATAAATATTTATCTTTTTATAGCAAAATATCGAAGTATACATTATGTAATAATTAAAATTTAGCTTTTAAACATGCAAATACCGTGATATTTATCTGGTAGTTTGGTATGTAGTATTTGGTAGTTCTGGGTATTGAAATTTATTGATTAAATTGCAATAAAATGTTCTACAAAAATACATTGGATGTTTTTAACCCGACCCATTTGAGATGTCAATATGCCACATTATTTATGATAATAACAAAATACTAAATGAACATCACACAAAATGAAATACTTTCACAATTTGTTACAATAATAAACTCTAATAACTCATATTTGTTTCAAAGATAGTATTTATGAATATGCTTATATAGCCGAAAGAAACAATGGAATCTTGATGAATAATTATTTTTTATCATTTCATATATAATAAAAGATGAAGATTGTTTGTTCTATCCTTTTTTTCTAATTATAATGCTCATATTTATACAGTGTCACAAAAATGTAAAATGTCACAATTTTTGCTTGCATCTATAAAATTTCTCACTGAGTAAAAATTATTTTTATAAAGCATAATCTTATATATATAAAGGGAAGAATGTACATATATTATAACATATTAGATTATGAATAAAATCCACTAATTAAAAATTTGTTCTGTCATATTTTCTATAATGAGTAGCACACACACAAATATCATTAAACATTCTAATTAAAATGTTTAACCTTTTAATGTTATTAATAGAAAAATATCAATCGCATCTGTTGCAATACATTCATTATAAAATGAAATTATTTTTTATAGAATTCATAAAAACATTTTGTTGAAATATATTTCAAAATATAAGCACAAATTAAAAATTTTCTTTTATTTATAATACCTTATTTTTTATATTTAATAGCTATTACATCATTATTTCTACATAATACAATTGTTCTTATAAATATTGTAAAATAATTTTAAAATCTGATTAATTATAAAAATCTGGATGCTATTAAGAAATTATTATTAGATTTTCTAATTATTTACTAGATTGTTAGAAATTTTAAATTTTAGAAGTATATTTGTATACATTTTCTCATAATTCCGTATGCATAACACAAAATATTAATACTTCATTAAATTGGAATAACCAATATCTAGATAACGTGAAGTTAAAACATCAAAGGAATTAGATTGACAATAGTTAAGCTGATGTGGATTTCTCTAGTTATTTTTTTATCTAGTATTTTATTTTTTATCTTATTGATAAAGTTTTTATAATAAAACACATGGTGTAATAAAACAAAAATATTATGCGACAGCTATTTATTTTGTATGAAATTTAGATTAAGAATAAATTTGTATAAGAGAGAGAATTCAAGTAGTATATCCTTTAATTATTTATGAGTTTCGGAAGATGAATGTAAATGCAGTTGCTAAATTAAAAGGCATAAGAAAATTTATTTAAAAAAAAAAAAAAAACATTTTATTTTTAAAATGTATTTTTTATACAGATGTTTGTATTAATTTCGTATAAAGTAATATATGTATATAAAGTAATAAATATGTATTATGTTTAAATACTTCAAGTCAATTATTATAAAATTAATCGTTATTTAGAGCAAATTTAAATGCTAAAATGTTATTTTAAAATATACTACAAATTATATAATGAGTATAATTTAATAATTTGCATAAAATTTAAATTTAATTAATTTACTTTTTTTCGTTGAATTTTATTATCAGAATTCATTATTATCAGTAATGTAAAAGAAATTAATAGGAAACTTTAATTAACTTTTTGTTATTTATGTATGAATGATTTTCTTTTAATATAAGGAAAAACATTCAAAATAGTTATATTTAGGCTTATTTTAAAGAAAATTTATTTATGAAGTATTTTATTTGATAAAACAATGACATTTGTTCTTTAAAAACATAGAACTTTAGAGTGATATTCTATCAATGCTATCACCAAATCAATGGGATTCAATTTACTCTGTAGAATAAAGTACATTTTGAAATAAACCGATAACAATTTCTGACATTCTTGCCAACATCAACAAAATCTGTAATGAAAAGAATAAAGTTGATATTTTCTGGAAAATCTGAAAGTTTTATTTTTTTAAATCATTTGAACTAGATTTACTTTTGCGAACTATTTTTACAGTTTAACAACTTCCTAACGACACTAAAATAAATGTTTTTTGAAATCAGGGAAATATAATTTGTATCAAATAAGTTAATAAAAATATGATATTTAGCAGTTAGTTTTCAATGAAGTCGTAAAACAATACTAGTTTATATTTTAAGATAATTATATATGTGTTAAGTATGTTATAACATTATGTTAAAAAATTATACTTGCGTATAACATCATAAAAAAAGCAAATACTATTACAAAAATAATGGTTTGGATTATTTTTTGAAGAAGTTCATTTATATTTTACGTATTTTATTTTTGGTCACACACACACACACAATAACACACATACACACACACAATAACACACATACACACACACAATAACACACACACACAATAACACACACACAATAACACACACACACAATAACGCACACACACAATAACACACACACAATAACACACACACACACACACAATAACACACATACACACACACAATAACACACACACAATAACACACACACACAATAACACACATACACACACACACACACAATAACACACATACACACACAATAACACACATACACACACACAATAACACACATACACACACACACACACATATATATATATATCTGTTATAAGTACTATTGTCGTATACTAAATATAAATTTATATTTTATAGAAATACTTATTCAATAATTTTAACACTTATTGTATCATAAACGTTGAAATTGAGCATGGAACCCTTTACTTGGAAGAGTGACACTAGGCAAAAAACACTCAAGGAGAATATTTCATGGATATTAAGAATGATTCATTTATCGCCTAAGCATAACATTAGGTGATAAAGGAATCATATTTAATATTCATGAAATATTCTCCTTGAAGGCAATATTTGGAGAATATTCAAAAGTTTTGAAAGTGTTTTCAACTCATAGACAATCCCCTAATTTCGGTGTTTTTGATATAGTCTTATTCCCTTTATGGTCCAATGATAAGACCATGTTTTAAAAATAAACAAAACTTATTTCAGTATAATTTCTGATTTAATAATAAACGCTTTATCTTAAAGACCTTTCTGTCTTAGAGACTTCATTATGCCTACAAACTATACACGATTAAAATTTATTTGATCTCAGAACAATAATTATCATATATATTAGCTAAATTATCCTAGAAGGAATGAGAGGAATACTCTGAAATTTTTGAGATACGCGCACACGAGAATTTACAAAATAAAAATAACGGTTTAATTTTAAAATACAAAGTATTTAAACACAGAAAACGATTTTTTACTGACTTACTTCAACATTTTCAGCGAAGAATAAAGTTTCAACAGAATAGAAAATGGAGGTGACGCGCGAACAGTTTCACGCTATGATTTTCTACGATTTTAAAGCAAGATTAAATCAAAAAGAATGTGTTCATCGGTTGCATTTAGCATTTGGTGATGAATCTCCAGCTCGTGCTACTGTATTCATATGGTTTAGAGAATTTAGAAAAGATCGCAATTTTCTTCAGGATGAAGAACACACAGGAAGGCCGCCGTCGGCAATAATCTCGGATAATGTGTCTGCCATACGAAAAATGTTAATGGATGATAATCGCTGTACCTATTAAATGATAGAGAAAGAACCTAACATTGGATTCGCAGCCATACACAAAATCATTCAGGAAGAATTACAAATGAAAAAAGTAGTTTGCCGTTGGGTTCCCCATAATCTAACGGAACATCAAAAAGAGGAGCGTGTCAGAATCAGTAAAGAAACTCTTAAATTGCTAAATGATGGTGGCGACCGCATCATTTCTAAAATTGTAACAGGTGATGAAACGTACATACTGTTTTTCGACGTTCCAACACGTCAAGAAAGCAAAGTATGGGTCTTTGAAGATGATCCCACGCCGACAATGGTGAAAAAACAACGCGCACTGAAAAAAGTGATGTATGCCGTTTTCTTCAGAAGTACGGGATTGGTCAAAGCCATCAAGTTAGAAGGACAGAAGACAGTAACAGCAAACTGGTATACCATTAAATGTCTTCCAGAAATTCTACAAGAACTGAGTGTTTGGGGACTAATATGCTTCACAATGACAATGCATCTTCACATACAGCCGAATTAACAGTTGAGTTTCTTAAACAAAAACAAATTAAAGTGATCGAACAACCGCCGTATTAACCTGATCTAGCTATGTTCGATATTTAGTTATTCTTTAATCTAAAAAAAGAGCTTATTTGGAAGTCGTTTTCATTCAAAAGAAGAAACTGATGTGGCTATAAATAAATTTTTTCATCTATTCCAAGAAATGAATGGCTTGAGGCATTTAATCTGTGAAAAATTCGTCTACAAAATTGCATTGATGGTGGAGGAGACAACTTTGAACACACCTAAAATTTTGTAAGTAAAACTTTAAAAAATTGTTGTATCTCAAAAATTTCAGAATGACCCTCATAATAAAATATCAATGATTTTCGCTTCAATTTTCATACAAAACTATTTTTAATAATGCACTTTTATTTAGAAAATATGTGTTGAAAATGTTATTTTAAAATATTTGTCATCAATGGAAGGATCACAAAATGTGACTAGCCAACTAGCAAGTCACAATATGAGAGATATTTTAAGAAGTGGATAGCATATCAAATCTGAGTATTCACCATAAACTTTCTTTAATCTAAATGACAAGAATTTCTGTTATTTATGGAATTTATATTTGTCTTTGTAAAGGTTATATTTTTATCGAATGTAAATAGCAATTTTAGAAGGTAATTGAAAATATGAATTACCATATAAAACATTTTTGTGATAAACATTGCAAAGTCGCACATTTGTTGCGATCGAAATTTTATAAAAATTATAGTAAAAAATGTATTTGGAATTTATAAATATAATAATTTACGAATGTGACATTTGAAATTAAAATTCTTATCTATGAAAGAAACAGACTGCTCTTTATTTTTCGTTTTCCAATTTTTAATTATCACTTCATAATAAATATTATGTATACAAAAAGCTACGCCACACAATTTTTTAATTTTGATCACCTGTATTTTATCAGCATTTCGAAGATGTATCTCTAGATTACATTAAAAAAATATCAATGAAATTATACACATAATATTTGGCTAACTCTACAAATAATATAACGATTTTGCAATGAAAATACTGTAGACAAAATTATATAAAATATTTTACATGAATTTCAAAGTTGAAATATTCATTTTGACATCTTAATTGCTTAAATCCGGATGTAACTTGAGAAACAAAATACTAAAGAGTTTTTTTTGTAAATATTAAATGTATACAGGTTGCTTAAAAATATAATGAGAAATAATGAGTAATTAAAATTTCAAATGAGCTAAAGAACTTTTTTGTTTCTTCCAACAAATAATATGACGGCAAAAAAGAATAAATAAGAAAAACATGTTTTCTTTGTTTCCTAATATAATATTCAGAAGTTTTAAAAGAGCATAAAATTACCTTATTTTTCATAACATAAAAGGGAAGCTTACAATTTTACTACGTTTTTTTACAGCGAAAATCATATTTGTCTTTGTTCAAATGGATATGGAAAAGCTTTATTTGACATTTTAATTATTTAAATAATTCAAAGTAATATTTGTTTTCACTCTAGAAACAAAATTAAAGGTTACTTCACATGTTTTACAAAAATATTGTTTCTGAAATTTCTTACGCATGAAATACAAGTAAAAATTTCATAACATTTAAAATTGTTTTGAAAATTTATATATCATTTTATAGTTTTTAATCTTAAATATAAAATTATATAAAATACTTAAACTTTCATAATTTGATTGCAAAAATATTTTTTTGAATCAATGAATCTATTTATTGAGAAAGAACAATAATAACATAGAATATTACAACTTATTTTAAAAACTTAATCATTGGTTTGTATTTTGTAGAGCATAATACCGTTTTGTAAAATTAAAATAAACAGCAAATGTTTACCCAAAAATGATTTTTTGAAAATAAATCTTGTTCCAGTAAAGCAAACTTGAATTAATAAGCAAGAGTAACTCAAAGAAACATCAATTATTTATTTATGCTTAAATTCAGAAATTAACGTATTTGTAAGTATAATCTTATGGAATTTGATTTTATTGCAAAATCATTTTAACTGACGTAGCTTCAGAACTGTTATTACATTCTTTTTTACAAGTAATTTTGGGTGAAGATAAATTACTTTTACTAAATTCTAAGTATTCCTTCATTTTTTTGGTGGTACTTTAAATGTGGTATAATCCATTTTCTCTATTGGAAGATGTAACTTGTTTTCTACATCTTCAGTTGCCAGATATCTCCTCCAGAAAACCTGTCCTTTTTGCTGTGAAATGAAAACACAAGTATGTATTGATGTTGTTACAGTTTTACTGAAAATAAAATGAGACAAAGAAAGAATTATTACTTTTTGCATTACTTCCAATTTTAAAGTGTATTTGACTAAATATATGTAAAAGATATTGACAAAATATAAAATGTATGAGACTTCCTTTTTTATACAAATAATTGCGTAAATAGTAACAAAAGGAAAACGTTTTGTCTTTTATTTTAAAATTATAAAACTAAAATGAGTTTTATGAAGAAAATGTTAAGCCCGATTCCAAACTACTGTGCCAATGATTTATATTTTAATTTAAACACGAAAACACGGGGTAAAATTACAATGATTAAAAATAAGTTTTAAAATGTAGGATAGTCTCAAAAATTGTACAAGATAATTAAGTTGAATTCGAATAAATTCTATTCTCAAAAATCTATGTATAAAACACTTCTTGCTATGTATAAAACATGTTAGAATTTGAATTAAAGAATCGGAATACTTGAGTTAAAGAATTATTTGTATTTAATTGAGAAAACACACCCTTTTGCCCAAGTTAAAAATAATTCCATCGATTTAAAACTCTCTGTTTTAAAATGAAGGCACTTTCACTCAAATAAAAATATAAGAAATAATTAAAAGGCTCGTTCACAAGCACGTGGTGTTTTAAGTCTTTAATAAATGAAATAATATTTTTCCAATTTCTTCTGACTATAATTCCAAAACATTGTTTAAAACTTAAATTTCGAGAGATCTGTTCAGGACAATTGCATTGTCAAAAAGCTTATTTGAATCCATTAATTGGATTAATGCAATTTAATTGCTCTATAACATCTTTCCAATTATTCCTGTTTCAAGTAAAGACAAATAAAAGAAAGTAAATTTTAATTAAATTATATTCTGAACTAGCTATTGATGGATAATTTAAGAGAACATTTAATTATTTTGGACCATAATTATTTTTAACTAAATTATACTTTGAACTAGTTAATGATCTACCATGTCAAACGATGAACAATCTAACATTTATTTCATCAGTTTTTAAAGCTTTGAAATCAAGTTTGAAATTATAAATAATAAAAGAAATTATTCTTCCGTAAGCTTTATTTTTACGAATTCAGTTTCCTTTAATGATTTATAATATATTAATAATGAACCATTTTACCACACATTTCCTTAAACCAAAATTTAAAAAACTTTAGGGGAAAAATTTCACAAGAATTTTACAATATATTTGCAAAGAAAAAACTTGACTAAGCATATTTTTTAATGAATTGATTTTATATTTCAAGAAACAGCCAGAAAATCCTTTTATGCCTGCAAAGCAAATTTTTTCATTGAAAAAAGCTTTATACGTCAGGAAAAGTCAGATTGCTTCTTTCTTAAATGGGAAGAAATTTAAAAGTAACGCTTATTAAAATATAAATTGTGTGTTACAAAACAGAATCTTTTTTTACAATTCTTTTTAATATATTTATTGGATCAGTTTTAAACTAATAAAGCAATATTAACTGATTTGTTTCAAATCTTAAATAGGTTTTTTAATGTATTTGAATAAATAATTAAAAATAAGTCAAGACTTTTTATTCTTTAATGCTTTTAGTTAGTGTCTTTCCTTTGCTATCAAATTTTGAATTTTCTTCCTAAAATATTTAGTTATTTTTATAATATTAAATTTTTTCATGTATACATACTATTATTATAAGCACGTAAGAGATATGTTGCTTATATTATTTTCATTAATCATAATATATTGTCATATTTTACTGTTTTGGGAGCAAAATTAGAAAATACATTTCTACTGCAATATAAGTAGTTTTCATTGAATTGAGTTAAAGTAATACTTAATAGAGTAATAATAAAAATTTTACAATTACAAAATACTTAAAAATCAAGAAAATGTTTTGTTTCAGTTATAAGAAAGTTTATTTAAGAAAAGAACTACGAAATTAGTTTTTAACTGAGGCTTCACAGTCTTCTCAAATAACTTTATATATTTACTGTGATTTTTAAATGATTAAATTAAGATACCGGTAAAACTATTAACAAAAAGAATGACAAAATCTAAAGTTAAATTATTTGAGATTGATGTTACATTCAATTGTAAAAGAAATTGTTGGTAAAATTCCAGAATAATAATAACACTTCGTCAACAATTCTTATAGTTTTAATGCTTTTGCAATAAAAACACGTATTTCATTTCTGTTGTATTTATCGTAGAAAAGTAAGATGATATCAGATAAGATATCACAATAATCTCGTGCAATTCATTGATTGGCTTTAAAATTGCTTGATTTTGTTCAAAATTATTTCTGCAAATGACGTTCACATTTAGAGCATAATTAGGTTCAATGAATTTTTTTTTACTTTTCAATTTACTAAATCGAAAATGTTCTTTGCTAAAGCAGCACAGTTCTTTTTCGTTCATTTTATTAAATTAAAATAAATCATTTAAATTTATGGAATGGATTATTAACCATTATTTTGCTTTTATTCAATTTTTATTTAATTTAACGTACTTCTAAAAATGTCGCATATTTTATATAATGGCCTCCTACTTTTATTATCCTACAGGTAAAAAAAAATGATATTTGTGATAATCTGAGAGGTACTGTTGAAATTTATTTTCCACATATATGACACTAATGAGGGGATATTAGATTGCCTATTTTCTACTGATCCACTTGAATTCCAAAATACCTAGTTCATCTTATTCATAAGGATGATAAAGAATCCAGTGAATTAGTACTAAATATAAAATGAGAGAATTCGCTACTTTTACAGTTTCTTTCGTGACGTTGGTTGCGGAAAAACATTTCCTACTGAAAATCTAATAAACCTAATGTAAAGATTTATGTTATAATATTTTTAAATTAAGTTTTATATATTTTAACGATATATAAAAATATTTTGATTGCATATTAATATAACTGAAAACATATCTGTTGACATTTTATCAAGTAAAAACATTTTTTGCTGTTCCAAAGAAAGAAATAGTCGCTAAATAATAAAATTAAGGAATTGCTTATAATTTTTCTCTATAAAGACTTTTATGAAAATTTTAGTTTAAAGTATACTAAATTAATATTGATAGTTAGTCAGTAAATAAAATGGTGAAAATTTTTATTTAATATATTTTATTGTAATTTATAGCTTTTTAATTCTTTTGGTTTCCTTTATAAATAAAAATGAGTGGTAAGTAATAATTTATAATGATTTGATAAATTGAAAATATGATATTTTTTCTTTACTATTTTCATATTTATTTACCAAATAATCAGAAAAAATTAAAATTAATATATAAAAAAACAAATGCTATAGAAGATTTAAAATTTGTACAAGCAACACAGAGATAGAGAAAAGTATTGTGTAGTTATATTTCTCATGCCTCCTTTTATGGATTTTTTTTAAATTCAGCAAATTTTTTGCTGAGTTAAGAATTAGCACTTCACTCTTCTTCAAATAAATATAAATGTTGCGAATGTTGAAAACTCACCGTGTACGTGGTTTAAATTTTGTTTTGATGTAAAATTTTTAATTGGTTATAAAAATATTCTTATTAAATAATTGGTTCATTCATTTAAAAATAATCTTATACAAACTAATTACTTTATTGTTTATAAATATTCAATTAGTTGTTTTTATTTACTTTCTAAAATTTGTTTGAAAAATTTTACTAATATTAAGATACATTTATGAAACTTGTTTGTTTAATTTTTAGTATATAAAGGAATTATTCAATGTGAACGAAATGTAACGACTTTTAAAATTAATGAATAAGCAGAAATTATTGCACAATAAAAGTGCTAAGTCCAAATCATGATATTTTACGTACAAAAAATGAAAGGATTCCATCTTTATAACCCTCATTGGTAACTGCATTTTTCATATGTTTTTCTTTTGAAAAATGACATTTTTCCTTTTTTTTTCTATCATGCAATTAATATTTCCGTTTGCCTTCATCAGCATTACTTTTTAGTCTCAGAGAAACAATAACTATTAAAAGATAATTTATTTTTAATATCTACAAACCCATCTTCTTTCAACGTCTCAAAAATCAGATTAGCTTAAGAGCATATTTTGTGTTTTGATTAACAAAACAATTATTCACATTTTCTTAATTATTGTACATAGTATTTAACATCATTTACATTTCAAGAATAATGCCATGATTTTTTCAATTAATAGATAAATTTAATGACTGAGCATTTTTCACAGTCGAGAATTTTTATTACTTTTTATGATTAGTATTATAGTCGTCAATTTTGGCCCAATGAAATTTGCTAGTTCACAAAACTGTTTGATATTCAAAGAAGGATAATTTTAAGTCTAAATTTTAAAAATAGAACTAATTTAGTGGAGATAAATTAGTTCTGTTTGGTTTGGATGACACGGCCATCTATAAATCTGAGTATATAAAACTTAACAAACATGATCTAACAATTATAGTATGTAATATTAAACACACACTCCATACATAAAAAAAAGAAACTAAAACAAATTATTACAGTTGAGCGCCAATTCTGCATGATGTTAGCCGAAGAGAAAGCATGGCGTGAGTGAGTTTTGTAACACTTAAGTTAGAGACGAAGAAAATCGCGTTAACTCTGGGTTCACTAAATCAATCTAGAGTAATTCGCAGTATTACTGTGCTGTAATCTACAGAAGAATACGAGGCATTTGTACTATTGCTGTCATGGACTAACTAAGCATTTATAATGCTGTGACCTGGATTGAACAGGTTACCGATAAAAGTAAATATAGATCTTATTTTTATCTTTCTTAGGCTTTAGGATTTAAAGAGCATATGTCTTCAAAAAGAAGTGACCAAAGATAAATACCTCCCTAAAAAACCTAAGCTTCGTTGTTACCTTTTGGGTAATGTCAATATTTGGATCTTGAGCGGATAATTTCTTTCTAGTTTTTAGGAATTATTCCGAAGGCACTGGTTGAGGCTCAGTGAGTTTCTAAGACCAAATAAGTTTTGATTTCAATTATTTGATTTTTTTTGCTGTAAAATTTAATTGCAAATGTGTGTTTTTGAATTCATGAATATTTTTTTTTTCAAATCAACAACAGATATTTGTCTAAAGCTTCTTCATGAGATTTTAAATACTTGGATTTCTGAAATGGAATTTCATGCATTCACAAGTTTAAAATTTACGAGCAAAGCCCTAGAAGCTTAGTGGTTAGGACATGGGTCTTCCGTCCGAAAGGGAGGGGGGTTGGATTGAGTTCAATTTCCAATGCCGTCAAAGACCCACATGTGGAATAGAAATTCCTGTTGTCGGTCGTTTAGCATTTACAATTGGTGTAGTGGTCTGGAGAAAATTTCCTCTCTTCTAACTCAGAGGGAGTAGATCCTCTGGGGGTGCCATCTACAGGAGGAGTTTAAAGCGAAGTCGTACTTTCAACTTCGTGGTGCTCTAGTTAAACGAAAGACACTCCCAACTGACTTAAACTCGCCTAACCAATGGTATAGCGAGCTTGGCTTGTTTAAGTGTTATAAGTAACAACAAATTTTTTTAGCATATTTAATAAAAAGCTAAGTATGAGGAATTAATAAATAAAAATATAAGTGCTATATTTCCTTGCATGTTATTATAAGTGTGATTTTGGATGTATATGTGACTGATTTTAATAAACATTTAATAGTTAGAGCATCATTTAAAATTTATTGTGTAATTCATTAATATAAAGATGATTACAAAACCATCTATTGATCAGTTTTTCAATTTCTTCCGTAAAATTAGAAGATTATATTTAATAACCATTTCAAAAGCAATTCTAGTTCTGATTTCTTACTAAATGAAGTGTTAAATTTTTTATTTAGTGACTTTTTTGCTTAATGGCTCATATTGCTTAGTTATACTTCTAATTACAATGTTGAAATTCTTCACGAAACGTATTTATTGTTTGACTTCATTTTTTTAATAATAGAATACTTTTAGTGGAGAAAACAATGTTTTCTTATCCTTCCGCACATTAAAAAAAAATTTTGTGAGCATAGAAAAAAAACAATAAATATTTGTAAATTCTTGAAACTTTTAGAGAATTATTTAAGTCTAAATAAGCAATGATTTAATTGACTTCAAAATATCAAAGTTGGGAAAACATTTTTATGCATCATTCTTTTTCCAGGCAATGTATGATTTTCAACTGAGAAACCAAGGAAAATGTTAAATTATTTTTCAATTTTGGTGAAATAAGTTAACGCGGTAATAAATTTTAAGCAAAACTTTGTTCCAAATAAAAATGAGAAGGAGAATTTCATAGATAATTAAATTTTTATTGAGTAACTATTTTTTACTTAGAAATTTATGCTTGAAAAATATTTCAATCATTATATTAAAAATAATTCAATGAATAAAAATGGTTCCTGTTACAATATTGTTTAAATTAAAATTTTGAATTGCTATTCTTTTCATGAAGGATTTTCTTTATTTGTACAAAATAAAAGTGAGTACAAATTAAAATATAACTTATAATAAATATGCAATGCCTTCAATTAATTTAAATGTAATATTTAATTTTAAGGCACTTTCTGAGGAATATTTAAATTCTTAAATATTTTGTGCAATTTATAAGAAGAAAAATAACCAAAACCTTGTTTTTTCCAGTTTTACATAGAATTAGGAAAATAATCTTGAAATTTATATCACAATGCAAAGATTTTCAGAACGATATAAAATAAATAATTTAATTTAAGATTAAATTGAGAACGACTGTTTCATTCTAAAGTTTTTCAATTATTTTAAATGAGCAATAAAAATATGCACAAATTTATCTTTATTCTTATAAGTTAGCGTACATATTATATTAAATATAGATAATGTCATGCCAAATTAATTCCTGAATTAAACTTTTAATTAGGACTTTCTAGTTTTTTTATAATCTTCATGTCCTTAATAAAATCCAATTATCAGAAAATATACGGAAAAATGCATTTCATAAAGTGAAATGCATGCTTCGGATGACAATGTTTCTTTTATTGAGATAAAGTTAAATTTCCCAAAGACTGTGCTGTCGTATACTATGTTTCTTAAAAAGAATACCGTGTTTCAAAGCTGAGCAGTTTTTGTTTCTTTTCAGCTGACTTGATATGAAATGAAGTAAGAATATTGGAAAAGTGACAAGAACTAAATGGAACATTTATGAAATATCCAGAAAATATTGCTCGTGAGGATTAAATGTTTTTTTCGGAGATAAAATTATCTCCAGGAAATGTTCAATTCAGAAAAAAGAATTTAATTCCTTTTTAATTCTATACTTTAGAAGAATCATAAACTTATTTTTAAATCAGTAAAGGAAAATTTATGCATATTAAAGGTAAAATTGAAAATAGTTTTGGAATCATTAACAAACGGAAGCTTAAATATTTTTCATTCTTATGATTTGAAAATTTAACTTAAGAATCTCCAGAACAACCTTATAGGTCCTTACACTTTAACGAAAAGTACTCAGCTGTTTGGGATTAAAAATGCCATGAATTCTTAATTTGTTATTCGCGTTTATTAGAAAATTAATATATTAATTGATATTAATAAATAAAAAGCAATATTAAAATCATAGTTAAATACTTATTATGATTCTTGCAGTCAGTTATAATATTGCTTAATATTATAAAGCATAACAGTTAATCATCATGATGATTCTATATGATTTTTAATCATTTGCACATTCATAATTTTAGAAGCGTATACAAAGAGTAAAATTATAAACAAGATAAAATTTTTCATACTTGACAATTGATTTACTATTGCAGTCATTAATTGGATTTTTTTGGGGTTTCATGACAATATATAATACCTTCATTTACAAATTTTGATGATTACAAAATTTAGATATACATTTATACAAGCAGCATGGGAATGAGTAATGTAATCATTAAACGTTATAAAATATATATAATATGTTAATTAAAAACATGTTAGTCAAAATTCATTAAAAATAAAAGCCATTATTGCAATAATTCAAAAGCACATACTAACGTGGGAAACAAAAACATCGTTCTAATTAACTAGTACCAATGTAAAAAAATAATTAATGCCGCTATCTAGATTAAGCAAAAGTAAATAGAAGAATACAATTAACTTAAAGTTAAATTCCTAAAGTATATATTTTATTTACTAAAGTAACATTAGTTGAAATATATATATATATATATATATAATATTATATATATATATTTATATATATATCAAAACTTCATTATCATTTATTTCAGTGTCGTCAATATATATATATATATATATATATATATATATATACTTATTGACGACACTGAGATAAATGATAATGAAATTTTTCAAGAATCTTGATTAGTACTTTACTAGGATTTCAATATTGCTTCCTTTTTATTAATAACAATTAATATACTAAAGAGATTGCTTAATTAGTATATCAAAGATATACTTTGATATTTACATATTTTTGATGTATTAATTACAAATTAGAAATTTTTATTTTGTAATTTAATTCATTGTTATTTTATAAGACATATTTTCCCTTTTATATTAATGTATTAATAATACATTAATAAATAAAATTGAATTTCCATAAATTTAGTATTTTTAGAATAGTTAAAATATTATTTCTTAGGATCATTTCCTTGCACTAAATTTTCAATCGAAAAACTAAGTAGTTTGTAACTAGATATTTAAAAATATTTCATTAAGTGCTTAAAACTTAATAAAAATTTTGCTATGTATTTTAATGTAAAATGTTGTATACATTTTATTGGAGATAATTATAAAAATTCCTATGGCTTAAAGTTAAATAGAATTTTTTAAATTCCCTTCTATTTAAGTAGAATAATACCTAAGATTTAATAATCGTGAAATCCTTAAGGATTTTAAAAAAATCTCAATTTTATTCTTATCCGATATTTTATTTATATAAACATCCAAGTTTTAATTTTATGTTATAAACATAATGGATCATTATCTCATTCTGAAGTTAAAATATGTTTTAAAATACAAATTTTTACTTAAAAAAAGTAAAATATTTTAAAACAAAATTTTGATTTAAGCTCTGAATTTTTACAAAAATCTTCTAAAAACGAGTTTAAATTTTATTTCAAAGGCACGCAGGAAGTTAAAATTGAACAAAAAAATCATAAGTCAACTATCTAAATTCACATAGCTAAATATGTTTCAAACAATAATTTAATAACTTAAGTATGCAAATAAAAAATTAATTTACGAAATTACTAATTAAAATAAAAAAAGCAAATAAAAAATTAATTTACGAAATTACTAATTAAAATAAAAAAAGCATCATTAACAAAATATATTTGCATTTTTCTCTGTTTCAAATTTTCAATAATTTTGCAAACTTAGTTGACGTCTAAAATTTTTTATTTGTGCTTTGAAATTTTTCTCAATATATATATTTAGTAAAAACACATACTTTTAAATGTAAATTTTAAAAAAATATAAAACCATTGTAATTTTACAACGCATTCTTTGCAAAACTGTGATAGAATTTTCAAATGGTGTGATAGACTTTTCAACTGTGATAGACAAAAAATGGCACTAAAATGTGAAAAAAATTTTCTGAAAGAAAGAAATAGAAAAAGTAATGTACACTTGGTTTAGTCATCATCATCATTTATGGTCCACCACCCCTAGATGGGCCAAGATCTTCTGAACAAATATGAACAAATAATCTTCCCATTTTTCTTACGCTGATGGGTTTTGTCAAAAATTTCCTTAGTGTTTTATTGTCCTTCATTCTAATAACATGTCCAACCCAATTAAGAAAGCTTACTTTAATGTGTTGTACAACGTCTGGCTCCTTGTATATTCGGCAAATTTCGGTATCGTATCTTCAGCACCAGACACCGTTTTCCTTTGTACCTTTAAAGATACTTCATAAAATACTGCGTTCAGATAGGCTTAACAGCCTCTCCTCTCTTACGGTAAAAGTCCAAGCTTCCGAGGCATAGGTCAAAACGGGACGGATAAGCGTTTGTAAATTTGTAACTCAGTTTTTCATGATAAAAAGTTAGTTTTTTTAAATGTCGTAGGCCAAATATATCTTTGTTAGCTGCAGTTAAACGTCTTCTTATCTCTGGAAGAATGTCTTTATTTTTGTTAAACATTGAGCCAAGATAGACAAATTCATCAACTGTTTCAAATTTATAATCACCAATGAGTAGATGAGTTTGGGTAAATTGGGTTCTTGTTACAGGGAAACATTAAGTTTTAACTTGATTAGCAACAAGCCCTGCCGGTCTGTCTTCCCTCTCAATAGCTTCAAATGCTTCTATTAAGTATTTTTTACTTCTGGCTACCAGAGCAATGTCGTCTGCAAACGCGAATACTTAAATAGATTTTCCGAAGAAGACACTTTATTTGGTGTCTGTTGTTATTTTAGAATTCTGTTAAAATTCTCTCAACAGAGATTTTAAGAAAATTTGAGACGCAATGAACGATTTTATTAATTATAATAAAACATAAAAATACAAGCATTTTTAAAAATATCCCAAAATTTATCATAGTAATAATTATAAAATTTATGTGTTCAATAGGAAACACAATTTCTTTATAAAAAATAAAACTTTTACATTAATATAATTTTTTTTTCACTATCAACGTCCAGTGTCAGCTTGAGATTGAATTTTATGTCATGTTAGGTTATGAAATAAAAGTAAAAGTGAATTTAAAACCATTTACCGAATTTCATTAATCATTTCATTGATTTTTGGAATAGATTATAGTAAATAACTTTGCATTTGTATCTACTCCCAAGATTTCTGACTGTGAGAAATAGTAGATATAATTTACTTATGTATTCCATAATATTATCATAAGTATAACAATTCCTCCTTTCTCAGCTTATTACAATGGAATACTGCTGTATATAAGAATTCTAATAATTATTTTTTCTCGAATAATAATATTATGCCTAAGAATCTAATTATATAATTTACAATTCAATCTTTGACTTCATATATTTTAAAATGTTCGTTTTCAGTTTGTTAGAATAGGTTGTTAATGATAGATGTTATATAATTTATTAAAAATATTACTAAAATAATGAAATGAAAATTAACAACTAAAGGAATTTAAGTTTCAAGCATGTAGAATAATAATATAATTAATAAAAAATTGTTATAATACATTATTTTGTAATCGAAATTATTAATTGAAAATACCTATTTTAAATGTAATCATGATTCTACAGTAATCCCATTTCTATCGAATTAATTTCACCAATCGAAAATATACTTGTTTTTCTAGAATTTTTTAAGACACATTTTTAAGAACAAACATATATAGAAAACAGAAAATAGACTGTAATATACCAAATGAATAACCATTGTAATTAAAATAATTCTGATCTCTTTCAAACCATAAGACGAAATAAACTTTAAATATGATAATATGATCTGTATAATTACAAAAGTTGCATGTCATGTCTTAGATTAATAACATAAGTGAAATAACTTCAGTCTCTTCTAACTTTAAAAACGATTTTTCTAAATAATAATTATAAATAAAAATTTCTTTACATTGTTGCAAAGTTGATACATATTTTTTTATGTATTCGTCTTCAGATATCGCAGACAGATCCGAGCTCAAATCGCAGACAAAAATCGAGAGTTATAGGCTTACGTTAAGAACGACTTATCCAGTGATTGGTGGCTTGGTAACCACTTGGCAAGATTCTCGGCGATTATTTAACGAAATTGTTAATAACTACTTGGCGATATTATTGGTGACTTGGCGGGATTTGGCTAGAAATGGATAGTTTTGGAAACTTTCACCACCTAAGCTCGAGGAACATTATTGAGTGAGGTAGCCTGGAAGCTTCTAGAACCTTGGGAAAAGACCTAGGTTTTCACGCCAAGTAAATTATAAATACCACCGTTCCATGAACCGAGTCAGTTCCCTGTCAGCACCGTAATATATTTCTTCTAGGACTTATTACAGATGAAGAAGTAAATGCCTGCTTCGCACGCCGACACTTCATAAACGAAGAGAGATCGAGTCAATTTCTGAGTTTCCAACGGCATTCATAAGCTAGTGAATACAAGCTGTCTGTCTGAGTAATTAGAAGACCACTGTTTTTGGGAGCTGTTTATCGTTGAATTGATACTGTATAATTGTGATGTGTAACTGCTATAACTTGTAGCGTACCGAGGCGGCAAGGCAATTGAAGACAATTTCAGTTTAATTTAATTTATTGATAAGGATAAATTTTATATATACATATTTTTAACTATTTACATAAATTTTAATACAATTTTCAGCTTAATAAGAATGACAATATTATTGGCGACGCCGCTACAAGCGCACCTCTAGTGCGTTGTCTTCCTGAGAACACTCTCAGAAGCAAAAAATAAACAATAATAATACAATAGGAAGAGAAGGGGATGGCAGAATCTAGTCGCATGCGCTATACTGATCCTCGTCTTACAGCTCGTTACAAACTGCTTGGTATTTTCCGGCATCTTGTAGAAAAATCGACAAATAAAATTCCTGTGGTTGTTCAGAGTTTATTTCATCGACTCTCAATCAACATTAATCCCGAACTCGGAGCAATATGGTTACATAACTATTAAATAATGAGGACCAATTAGATGAACAAAAGCATGAGAGATTTAAGTTTTAATGGATTTTTTATATATACAAAATTAAATTATCTAAATGAATACTTTAGTTCACACTAAGCATTTAGTTATGAGTTATGTTAAACTGTTATCGCGTTAAAAGTGAATAATAATATTTATTTTTAGATAATTTGTTAGCGTATGAAATTACTGAAGCATAGGTTTTATCTTAAATTTCAAGTAATTTCTAATTCAATTCCGAAGTGCAATATTTTAGTAACGAAATAAAATAATTTATAATTCATTTCAAATACGTAGGCTTAAATAGTTTTTCCAATTTAATTGCTCTAATATTATTAAATTTAAATTAACAATTCAATACTGATGATAGTAAAATAATGACTAAAAAAATGAAAGAAACAATTTATTACAAACGGAAATAAAAATATTTTTTTAGTTTGAATATTTCTAAAAGAAATTTGACTTAAAATATCAAATCAGTATTATAAAAAAAATTGTTTCATTAATCCACTTAAAATAACATCAAATTTAATAAAGGAAATCATTATTATTAAAAAAGTAAAAGTTAAATTTCAAAGTGATTAATGAATTCGAACTAATATTATATTAACATATACCTTAATCTATTAATTGAATATAAATTTAATTTACTTCAACAGCCATTTCGAATTCGATGTATAAATTAGGCTAGTTCTAAATACATATGGAGATAATGTAGCTTGAAGCAATTCATACCTCTATTTAAGTGTCATGATGGTGAGGAGATAATAACAACGACACAACAATATAATCTGCATTAACATCAAACTGATGTAACAGTAAATATATATATGGAAATGTGCGACTGACTTTGTAAAGCAACTATTTATTAGCCCAATATTTGTTGAAAGTTCGAAGTAATTTTTTTCTATAAAATTTTGCAAATAAATTTAATCAATATAAAATTCTGTTATGTATGTATCTAAATCTAAGCAATCATTACACATTAACAAAATATTTTATCACTTAAGAAAGCGTATGAAGTAATATCACTGGAAAAATATCCTATGAATATCAATAAAATTTAAAATGTTGAAATAAATAATACTTTATGGAAAAATATTTGAATACGGTCATATTTTCATATACCGAGAATATATATATATATATATATATATATATATATAATATTACATATGCATATCGTTTATATTAATATGTTATAGTTATTCTATATGATATTTGTGATGTTAATAATATGCAATAGCATTTATATTGCTCGTGATATATTTAAATTTATTTAACTGTTCTAGTTAAGTGTCACAAATGAGTGATATTTTAATATTTTACTTGAAATGCAAGTACAGTTTATTTATGATAATTCTAAAATAAGAAGCAAACGTTTTGTAATAAATTTACAAATGTACTTTTATAGAGAATGCACACTATAATTTTCTATTTCACAAGCTAATGAATATAATGAAATATCAGTATTAATTTTTTATTTAACTTCAGTCATTCTTTAGATAATTGCATGATGATCTTTTAAAAATGAATTTTTTTTTAAAAATGATTCATGTTATCAAAAATATTTTTAAATTTTCAGAGATTTTAATCTGATAAGGAGAAGTATCTGTTTTATTTACATGGTAGAACAGTACCAGAAAATAATAAAGGTTCCACACTGTAAATAAAATAAAGAGTTTAAAACGTTCTATTTGATTTGTAATTCTTGTCTTAAAGTAATATAGAGACTAGAAAAAACGAATGATGCATTAAGGAATAAATGTTTCAAACCACTGATAATTTATAAAAGAATGCTAAATTTTAAATAAATAACCCAAAGTTTTTTCCCCAGAAATATAAGTACTCAATGTTCCTTCAATAAATTATTCCTGTATATTTCTTTCTGTTGAAGAAATGAATATATATAAGAAGCCCTAGAAGAACTTAACTTTTGAAATATAAGTTTCTCAATTATTTTATTCTCAGAACAATTCAATTAATATAAAATTTTTTTCTAAGACCTGTTGAGATATTTTTTGGTATTGAATAATTAAAAAAAAAAAAAACTCAAAATAAACTATACCTTCAAATTGATCACACAAAAATTTTTATATCTTTCATTACAATAATTTAATTTTATATTTATCGAAGTTTTAATTTCTTAAATCCCTTATAGCTCCTCATTATAGATGGAGATCTCCATTTTTCTATTTATGAAAGATATTTTTACTTAATAATATGTATAAACAAAACATTAAATTTTGCAAATATCACCAACATTTATAAAATTATAAGAGCAAAGCAGTAAAGAGTCATATATTTCGAATTTTGATATTCAGTAATAAAAAATAAAAAATAACCTCTATTTTAATTAAAATTGTTCAATAATTATTGATTATATCTTGCTATAGGTATTAATTTTCTATGATTTTAATTTATTGGCAAAAAATCTAGATTTTTATCCTGAGAATGACATTACAATATATGCTCCATTTTTAATCTCATTAATGATCTTGAATAATAATCCTTCTATTCAAAAATCATATCCAAAACATTCGGTAGTTAAAGATTACAAGCAGTAAATAGTTGTGTATTTTTAAAATAAATATTATCATATAAAACATTTAATGTAATATCATTTGAATTCCAAATTAGTGAGCAATAATTTTTAATAGTACAGTAGATATGCAATTCCAAAAATTTCTCTATATAAAATGAAAATTCGTTCCGTAATACGTAAAGCAAAAATATTTTGTCTATTTCCTATGGCTGAATAACATGCTTAAAATTAGTTATAATAATATTTATCAAAAATATTGCATATTATATATTTACTGTGTCTACTTATTATTTTCCCGATTTATTTGGTAAATTATAGATTTTTAAGGGTAATATTTAATGTTATTCAGAAGATAAACTATGTACAAAATATTTATGTATGTACCTGAAAGTATTATGAGTTAAATAAGGAAATAAGGTGTGTGATAACCTTTTTGGGGGTGATTGTCATTCGTATTACCAGAAGGTAGTAAATTCTATTCCCAACATAATCGAAGATAAATCGTGTTCACTAATGGCAACGAGACATGTAAAATAAATCGGAATCATAATATCCTCTATGGCAAATGATTGCTTTGGAGGTCGAAGGTAAGCCAAAGATTCTCCTATTTAGTTTCGGCCCATAAATTATGAACATCGATGAGACGATGGCAAACGCATTGGGTGCACCACAGCTTAAGTTGGCATTAATTCTGCCATTTGTGGTATCAAAAAACTAAATGTCTTAGTCGGGAATTAGAGAAGAATATGAAAATAAGTATTTAAAGTGTAAGTCTACTAATCCATATATAGAAGTGCAAAATTATGATGCTGTAAAAAAAAGAAATAAAAATTTAGAAATATATGAAGAAAAGTTAAAAAATATATGTGAAGAAATAAAAAAATGAATGTTATGTAGATGAATACTAATTTACGCATAATAACATAAATTTATATTCAGTAATAAAATACATTTCAGTACAAAAAATAACGAAATTATCCATAATTATAATTAATATAATAGATAAACTACTGATTAAAACCATTTAAATGAATTAAGAGGGATATGAAAATAAAATATTTAAATATTTTTTTATTAAAATTATCAATATTGAGAAATTTGCTTATATAATTTCATATACACCTCTCTCTCTCACACACACAAGTTCACTAAACTAAAAAACATAACTAAAAAAAATGCAAATGAGATTAATTTGAAAATGGTTTATTTTTTAACTAATTTTTCCCTAAGTTTTTATAGAATAAATGAAATTGAAATGTATTAATTTCAAAAATGTCTATCCTACCAAAAAATTATTTATACAACATAATGATAATAAAGAATAAAATCATGACAACTGTTATTTTCAACAGTAACAAAAAGCAGAATTAATAGAAAATAAATTTCAAGATTTTTGTTTCAGCATTTCCTTTTCTGGTTATACATTTCTGAAAAAGGTCATCGAATAAAAATCTATATTAACACTTAGTGTATTTAAAATGCCTTTTAAAAAGCATCATACATACAATGTTAATACATCTTTATAATAAAATGAGAAATATTTGTACATTTTTCTTTTGATATATTCATTAAATAATAAGAATATCAAACTTTTTTTAAGAACCTAAGTGCAGGTAATTAGAAAAGTAATACAGTAAAAGGTTGCATTTTTTCGAATAATGTTTTACTGCATTTAAATGGTTAATTTTAAAAATAGGACCATTCTTTTTCTTAATGACTTTTTCTAAATTATCATTTTTTTAATTTGCGATAACTAAAATATCTCCATGTGCACCAAGGAATACAAAACAGGGCCCGAAGGTACAAAAAATGTACTACATAACAAATCAAAATTAAGTCATAAGGTGAAAAAAATAATAATAAAAATAAAAGAAGGCAGACGGAAAAAAATGAGACATAAAATCAAAAAAGGAGTTAGATTACAGCATGGACAAATTTTTAAAAATATAAAAAAGTCTCTTTCTTCACTAGGCCCATCAAAACTGTGAGCCATCTTTTATTCAAGTCTTCACAAAGCTCGTTCCTTTCTTGTGAAACAGATGGACATTCAAGAAGAACTGGAGAAGGGTTGTCAATCCCGGAGTTGCACAGGTACATGTCACTGTTTTTAATGTAGAAAAGGTGTAGGTAGCTGTTGAATTTTCCATATCCAGTGTGGAGTTGAGTAATTTTAAAGTCAGTGTAGAACCAGTGGTTCTTAATTCTGCAGGAAACTGAAGGGGAAAAAAAAAGATTTAGTCAACTTGCAATTGGGAGAGGAAACAAAACCCGAGTTCTATTCTGTGATGATGTTCTTTTTGATAATGGTTTAAAAAAAAAGACTTGGGTAGACTAGTATCGAGTTTATTTGTAGGTGAAAGAGAAGATTTGTCCAAGAAATTGCTCTCTTATTTTTATACACACCACGGTAATCTTTGACATGTGAGAAACTAAAGGAAATACTTTTCATATTACACATGTGAACTGAAGTCTGGACTTCTACAATAAGTTTTTCAAAGCTTGTTACATCTTGAAGAGCCAGTAAGGATGACATCGAGTCACTGCAAACTAAATTTTTTTTAAAAGGCTTGCTTACGGCATCTATAACAGCAAGGTTAATACAGAGTAATTTCGCTTTGAAAATAAAACAATAATCATTAATGCGGTATACTTGATGACTCATTTTAAAACCATTCTGAAAGCATACGTATGCGAGACCTACTTTTTCGTTAACCTTACTCTCATTTGTAAAATAAATAAAATCATAGCTTTCTTCTTTAACACAATCAAATGCAGCAAGAGGAGCAGGAGATTTTGTCGATGGATGAGGTTGGGAAGAAAAGTTCAAATCACCATCAAGATGGTTAGAAAAAGAGTCTTGAGCATAACGATAAGCCTCATTTTGATGAAGTATCACAACATCTAGAGGTGGAAAACCAGAGAGAGTGAAGAGAGCATCATAACTTATTGTTCTATATCCTCTGATCATCCTCAAGAGCAGTTTTCTTTGTATTTTCCTGATAAGTTTTCGGTTTATTTTTTTTTTCAAACTGTCTCCCCGAATTCGCGAGGTATAAAGAATAACGGGATCAATGCCTTGTTTATAAATCAATTTTGAAACCTCGAATTTAATACCGTAACTCTTATTGAAAATTCTATACAATGCATTTGCATGTTTATCTTAGCTAAAATGTATTTCAAGTGTAACTTCCAGTTAAGTTTACTGTCGACAACAACACCAAGATATTTAATTTTATCTACAACTTGTAGAAAATTAATACCCATAGCAAGATTGATTGTGGCATCATTATTAGCCTTTTTGTGAATCATCATTACTTTGTATTTCGTATGATTGAATTTAAGCTTGCAATGTTGAGCCCGATTATGAATAAAATCAAGAATATCTTGAGCGATACTGCATAAATCGGGAAAATTTTTGTTCTGAACAATTACGAGTAAGTCATCTGCGAAAGCAATTTTCCAGCACTTAAATGCATTCAATTTTTTTAGTAAATCATTTATAATTAGGTTCCAAAGGAATGGGTCAGAAGCAGAGCCTTGTGGATGTCTTTTTTGGATGTTAACTACTTTCAACTTATTACCAAGAGTGAGAACAGCTGTTCCGTTGTTCAAGAAACTGCAGAAGAAATTGAGAATATTTGAAGGAGTATAAGCCTCCTTCATTAAGAAAATAATAGGAGGCCACCACGCGTTATCAAACGCTCCTTTTATAACCAATGAAAGGAGAATAGTGAATAGATTTTTCTTTTTCCTTTCCTTTATAATGTGAACAAGTCGCAGTAGTGCATCCTCAGTATATTTCTGTGGTGTAAATCCATATTGGTCTTCACTAGTATAATTACGATTGTTAAAATACTATATTAGTCTGTTTGTAAAAAGTTTTTCGAGGCATTTTCCAATGCAAGGTAGTTAACTAATGTACCCAATATTCTTGAGGTGTGGTCGCTTTGAGTTAAAATACTTTGGAATTGAGATAACTTTATCATTTCTTCAAAAAGCAGGGTAGAGAGAAAATTTTAAGCATAAATTGAATACAGCAAGAAGAACAGAAGAAGAACATTGGTAAAAGTATTCAACTCTTTCATTGGAAAGGGTATCCAGACCAGGAGATTTTCCAGTGGCGGAACTGTGAATAAAACAAAATTAATCTCATTGACTTCATCTTCTTCAGAGTAGGCCTTATTAGATTATTCTCCAATATTTTGTTGAAAGGAATCATCGTTTGAAGGATTAAATTACCATTGGAAAATACTTTTTACGATTTATTTTTAAATTCGAATAATAATTTCTTATAAAGCAAATGATTTTTTTCCATAAGTTTGCAACAAAATATATAATAAAATAATTTTACAAAAATCGTAATTAATATTAAAAGAAAAACAATTATTTCTTCAAAATTAGATTAAAATCAGAAATTAATGAAAAATTAAATAGAAACATTTTAAAAAGGTATATTTATTGTATTCATTAAATATAAACGTGACTAATTTTTACTTAACTTTACTTAATGAAATTCCTAATATTTATAAAGATTTCCTTACATGTGTTTTTAAATACATTTACCCACTTCATTTTATGACAAATTTCTTAGATGATGAATTTAGAAGCTCGATTCCACTGCGAAGTCACTAGATATAAATAAATTATTTGACTTTTTTTTTATCAAGAACGTATTCTACAATTCATCATGGTCTAATGACTATCAACTGGTGATGAGATATTCAGCATATCATTTATGAGTGTCAATCCGAAAATCAAAAATCTAGAAATTTAAAATTAGGAAGAATTTGTTTTGAAACTTGGGAGAAACAGAATTAGGAGAGCTACATAATAACACAAATAATACTGTCCACCTGTTTAAATTTGATCCAAATAATTTGCAATAATTATTTTTGATTTTCAAATTACACATTTTAAACCCATAATTAGTAAAATTCTTTTTCTGTAATTCATTTCTTATAAATATTTTTAAAATAGAAAATCACATTTATATAACTATTCTTTCTGTGTAAGAAATATTGTTTTTCAAAACTTGTAAATTTGAAATATCAGAATAAGTTAATAATTTTGGAATAAATTAAATTAAGAAACCAGAGGTCTATTAAGTGATACAATATTTTGTTATTAGTAAAATTATGTTTCGGCATATATTTAAAAATAATTCTATATGCAAAATAATTTTTTTTTCAATTCTCTATGAATCGCAGAATTTTTATTCAGTTAAATTAATCACATTGAGGAAAGTTATATTAAGACAGAATCGTGATTTTTTTTAGCTCATCTCCAAAAGCCATCATGAGTAACCATATATCTCATTGAAAGTTATAATGTCTGTGCATAGAATATTATATTCTTTCATTTCTAAGAAATTATGAATACTCATTAGAAACAACCAGAGTATAGCAACAGAGCAACACAATTGCAGGAACAGAATAATAGCAGGCGTTACCAGGAGCAATCATAAGAGTTAATAAGTGCATTTCAAATTATTGGAAAATTATGACTATTAATTAGAAACCTATTGAAATTTTATATGATAGCACAATTACAGCTGATATTATTTTTAAAATCTTATTTGAGGCTATTTCGACTCATGTTTACTATACTAATAATTTATAAATTTAACATAATGATGAGATTAAGATTTATAAAGACGATTTTGTTTGTAGGAAATACCCTATAACATTTTTAAATTGTAATAATTTAAAGTAATTTGAATTCCCTTAATAAGTAGTTTTGTTATAATGAGAATTATATTTTAATGTAAGAATCTCCTAAAATTTAAATGTATTGAAAGAAATATTTCATAAATTATTGTATAAATGTTGTTTCTTCCACAATTATGAACACAAATAAATTAATTTCCCCATTTTTATGAAAATGTGTCATTTTCCAAGAATATTTGATTTAGTTTAATATATTCGGTTAATTTTTGCTCATTTAAATTATAACAGATTGCTTTCTCGATAGTTTTCATAAGATAACTCAATCCATTGATGTATTCAATGTGTAATAAATATGTAATCACGTTTTAAATGTTACTCTTTTTAAATGTCTTGAAATGTTTTTAAGGGAAATTGTGAGAAAATGATTAAACATTTAAAATAAGTGAAATTCAAATCAAAGCCTATTAACTGCTAATACATGTTCTTAATATCTTATCAACATTTGCCATTCATTGAGGTTTACTGAATAGTATTATCAAAATTAAAAAAAAAAGCATGATTTTTCAAAATTTTTTTTAAAACAATTTATTTTAATGGTCGTGTGGAGACTCATCAGAACTTTTCTAAGAAATTGAGGTGACTCATCACAACTTTTCTGAAAAACTCTTGACCTTTTACAAAACACTTGAATTCGTGAAATAAAACTGAAAATTGTGAAGTGAAATTAAAAACTTGTCTATGAAATTTCTGTGCCAATGATATTAACTTCATGAAATGTACCTAACCAATCAGCACACTTTGTAGGCGCGGTTTATACATTCTCTCAGTGAGATTTGAACCGAACACAGAACACTTGCTTTCTAAATCTCATGATAAAAGGAAGCACTGTTTTAGTCCTCCTAAAAATTTTTTGTTTCTGTGTAAGTTGTGCTATCTGGCAATAAATGTTATTTATTTTAAAAAATGCCTTCTGAAAAAAGATAAATATCAACTTACTTAAGTCATTTAGTGCTATTAAAATCTCTTTGCAAGAAATAAGTTTGAAATATCTGTCTTATTCTTAAAATTATGTCATTGCTTTTGATTAAAATAATCAAAAACAAAGAAAATTATGATAGCTGAAAAATATACAGATATCACTATGCATTATAATTTAAATTTACTTTTGATGATCTCATCAACGTGCCAAAAATTCTACTTTGTTTTAAAAGCACGCAGAAATCAACAGTATTAGCTGCATTGTTAAAATTAATACATAAAAATTTAATAAAACGCCCTTAAACTAATTAGTTTTCATGGTTTATGAGTGCATATCAAATGATAAACAGATCTTTAAATATTAAGGAAATTAAATGATTTTTGAAGTTGTTAAAATATAAAAATTATTTATATTGTCAGATTAAAGACAGCAATTATTGCATTCATTTTGTTTTTTAAATTAATATTAATTTTATTACTATTTGCAATAATTATTAAAATTATGACTTTTAACTTTCTACAAAATTATTTTGAGTTTTTACTGTTAAAATTAAAAATTTAAGGAAACAATTAGTGCCAAAATTACAGGAAATAAATGATTTATGAAAACGCATTGGATTCTTAATCATAAAAAGTCTAAATATTTAATCATAATTTTATTTACAGTTAGAATAAAATTAAAATTTGTCGAAATAAATCTTAAAAAAATGGTTGATTCAGATATACTGCTAGAAGAACGAGGGTATAATTTTATGCATTTTTTGGCAGTATTCTTTCATTCCTATTTTAATATATAACGTTTAAACAAAGTTTTCTACAGGATGTTTATCAAAATATATTTTCCATTCTTATTACGTTGGCCTTGCGAACTGTCAAAAATAATTGAACACTAATTCGATAACATTAATAGTTCAATGGTCATTGGATTCATAAAAATTTGATCTTTAGTTTATTTCAACTAAATTAGGTCAATTTTTTATTAGTAAGAGATTTAAAAAATCTGCTATTATATAATTAGCTTAATTTACATGTTTTTTATTTTAATGTAAATTTTTATGAATAATGTACTGCGAAAATATGAAAAAGTAATTAAATTTACATTTCAAAAAAGAAATTTCGTAGTTTGACTTTATCTTGAAAGCCACAATTTGCAACAATTTTAATAAAGGTAGCTGTTTTCTTTGAAATTATACTTTAAGATAACTTAAATATATTAATGTTTCATCAAAAATAAGAGATCATAACTCTAGGATTTATTATCTAACTCTACAATTTATTCCTTCAATTAAAAAATGTTTCAAACCAAAGTGCAGAGATTAAGAAAAGAAAGATTACTTCATTCTTCAAACAAATAAAAGTATAAAGCTGGTGAAGCATCTCTTTTCTTATTCACTACACGTTTGTTTCATATTATAAATCCTTGTTGTTGTTTTTTTAATAAAAAGGAAGATTGTTACTTTGTTCTGTACTCTGAAAAGAATTAATTACGACAACCATTCTAATTGTTAGAATTTTCTATTAAGATTTACATTTGTATACTAGAGATAATTCCTTATTTGTATTTTCTAAGATTTCTGAATAAATGTTACTAATTCCTTAAATAATGCATTTCATGTTCAATCACCAGTAAAAATATCTGAAAAACAGCTTTAAAATCAAAATATTCATCTCTTAAACACTTAATTATCATAGTGATTATACCTTTGAGCCATATTACACGAAGAACAGTTCAGTAAATTATTTGATAATATTTTTATGGTTTTGATTACTACCTTTCAGTTAAAAGAAAAGCTCATTCCTATTATTTATATTTGTGCATTCATCTAAAAATATAAAATTTAAAGAAACATTCTAAGCTTTCTTTATATATATTGGTCTACGTGTTTTGTGAAAATATCGAATATTCACCTTTGTACCGACATACATCAGAAACTGTAATTCTAAATTAGTTCTTAACAAAAGAACATTTATGATTCGGGATTGCTTATATTATATAAATTATTGGATAGTTTTAAAGGGGTGAATGTATCATACATAATTAACTATAAATAATTTTATAATTTAATATATAATACAAAATAATATTCTTTAAATATATTGAAATATAATATAAAAATATTGTATTATCAAGTAAAATAACTGAAATTTAGTTTCTTATAATTTTTATATGAATTAAAAAATAATTTTAAACATTTTTTATAATAATGCAATGTAATATATTGATTAATATCAAATCATAATAACAAAAAGAGAATAATAACAAAAACAAAATAATAACAAAAACAGAATTCTTTTGACACTTTGAATGATACACCTTCAGAAAATATACAATTTCTGAAATTTACTTTGAAATATTTCACACACACACAAAAAAAAAATCATCATATGCCAAGTATCTTTCAGACTACCTTATACCAAAAGAAACAGCTGGTGATTTATTTTGTAGCTAAATATTATAAGCAGAACTTTACAAAGAAAAATCTATTTTGTGAGTAGATTTTTTATTTTCCTCTCACTGTATGTGAAAAACTTATAGGAAAATGAGAATGAGAAATGGAAAACTTTCATTAATAGAAAGAGATTATTTTTCATGAAAAAGATAAGAGGTATGATGTTGATTTCCTCTTTCTTTTCAAGTTTCAAGATGTTTTCGATGATATGCAGTAAATTAAGAACAATTTTAAATGAAATTTTATAATAAATATGTTCAGTATAAATACTAAAAAAATATCTTCAGCTTATATTATAAACTATATTACAGTATCTACAATATGACATCAAATATTTATTAAAAAATGTAACTTTTCATGATCAAAAATATGAGGCATACATTTGAATGACTTACAAAGAGGCAATGAAATGAAAATTCAAGTCCTCAATTAAAAGCAATAATGTCATTTTTAATTTGTAGATTTAAATTTTACATAATCGCCAATATAAGTTTAAAATTAACTGTGTATAATATATATATATATATATATATATATATATATATTTAAAATGGTGGGCATTTGGATGACGAATCTTATGTGGGCACCTGTGAACAAATTGACGGAGGCGAGAAGTGTTGCCCGCTACAAACCTGTTTATAGGGTGGGCCACATTCATACACCATCACACAAGATAGGACATAGAAACAAAGAGAGAACAGAAAAAGAAAGTAATATCCATGCCTGGCTCTTACCGGGATTTGAACCATGGACCCACAACTCAGGAGTCAGGAACGCTATCTACTCAAGCATCGATGGTCGGCAAATATTACACACACACACACACACACACACACACACACACACACACACACACACACACACACACACACACACACACACACACACACACACACACACACACACACACACACACACACACACACACACACACACACACACACACACACACACACACACACACACACACACACACACACACACACGAGCTCTATGAATCCAAAATACTTTTTTTAAGTCCATTAGGTGCAATCACCATTTTTCGAGATGACCTTTGTCGTCCTTGAGATTACATACTTCTCTAAGAACCATAGTTACAAATTTCTTATAACATTCTGTCGATTCATTTAACAGGATTATACAGTTTTCAAGCCTGTAAATGGGATTAATCAAAAGTTGTATGAAATAATTTTCTGTTTCCTATTTTAGGAAAACAGGTTAAAAAAACGAATTGAATACAAAAAAAAACATCAACTGTACTTAACTGGTACTTGTTCATATTTTCATATCAATTATAAAAAATTAAAAATCCTTATAAAATCAAAATAAAAAATCTCACCATTCAAATATTCACTTTTTGCTTGTAAGACAAATTAAATTAAGAAAATGTTTGATAAATGTTTTTTTTTTTTTTTTTTTTATTTTTTATAAAACTCTCAATTTGGTATATATGTTTTTAAAAGACATGTTTGTGCATTATTTGTTGATTACAACATTAAAATGCTTCTATTTTGAAACGAAATTTACTTTTAGTATATATTTCGAGTGTCATTTAAAAAAAAAATTCATTGATAAAGTTTAAGCGACCTTGATGAAAAGGTTATTTCTTTCGAATCAAATTTGTGTATCCTTTTTTTAGAAAACATTTTCTTAAGCCCTCAAAAGTTTCTCAATTAAATGCTTTATGATGAAAGGAGTGTATGATACTTCATAAAATTAATTCATCTTGTTAGAATAGCGCAGAAAGATAAGCCTTTTTAATATCTATTAATAAAACACACATATTAATATTTGTGCATTCTGGAAGTAAATAACAAATAATACACAAACATGTGTGAGAAATAAATAATACATTCCGTGTTTACCATGATAGTCATTTATTATAAAATTAATAAAAATGTTTTAATATTGATAATGCATTTGTAGAAAATATTTTTAAGCACTTTTCATTGAATAATATAAGACGATACAAATTTCATCTTATGAACTATTTTAATGACTAAACAATAGTACAAATATTATCTTATGATTATTCTAAAATTAAAATATTTGATTTTTTTCTAAATTTAAGTCATATTTTCATGCAAATTGTTATCAATTGTAAGAGCATATACACGCAAGGATACCGCTATTTTGAATTTTTTGGTAAAATAATATTTTTCATCAACGTTTTTTAGAGTGATTACTTTAAGCAATTACTTTTTTAAGAGTGATGTTACAAAGATAATCATTCCAGAAAAAAGTCTGAACTAATAAAGAAGCAGACACTTATAACAAGTATTTTTTTTAAAACTTTGAAATATTATTTTAAACTAGATTAATATAATCTTCAACTGTTAACTGAATAAATTATTGAAGCAATAAATCATTTCTTTATTATTAAGCTACTCACTGAAGAATACTTTATTATTTATTCATAAATATTTATTCTTCTCTTCCATAAGCCTTGCATAAATTTATAAAGTACCAAACATCAAAATATTTTATCCTCCGAAGGCCTAATATGCTTTTTTGACAGCATGAAGATAATTTATATTAGTCCTGAACACATAATGTTACTTATAAATTCTAGTTTTAAGTTAATTTTATTAAATTACTATGCATGTTCACATTATTGCAATCATATGGGATTTTTTTTAGTAAATATAAATGAATTTTGGTATCAAAAACTGCTCAAAAATCTGTTGTGACAAAAATCAATATTTTACTCTTTTAATGTTAATTTATGTTAAAAACATATTTTTATGAAAAAAAAAGGATTTGAATATATGATTGAATAATATATTGTTCACAAAACACACGTTATGGTTTAATGTGAAACTTAACAATTTCTTATATTAACAAAATTTTCCACTTGGATAAATGCTGATTAAAATATATATGGAAATCATATAAAAGATTTGTTTTTATGTGTATAAAATTAAATATGAAATAATTATCACTATTTAATTTATTTAAAATGTCTTAATTTAAATAATTTTTAGTGTACAAATGTGATTTGAATTAATTTTGTGAATTGTATGCATTTTTCTCATACAATACAAAAATTTTATTAAGTTACAATTAATGTTAATTATTCTGCGCACAAAGTAAAATATTAATAAGCATACATTTACTTAGTTTTTCCTTTTTTAACTATTTCTAATATTTTAAAATACAATTTTTCTTGAATTTCATTAAACAGTCTATTTTTATTAAAATGAGTCTAAGAGTATGCTCAGAAAAAAATTGTCGCAATTATTTCTCAAAAAATAGATTGAGTATTCATGTTATATTGACATCGGGTCATATGAATAATTGAATTACTCCTGATGTCAAGCAATTTAAATTTGGTATATTTTTTTACTAATTTATCAAGTTTATAAAGTAATTCAATTTACACGCAAAAATTATAAAAAGAATCCTAATATATTTTTGATTGATTTTTAATTTATTCTTCCAAATTAAACTCAATATATTCAACAGATTTTTAAGAACAAGATCACACAGCATCAATTAAATTAATTTTGTCAAACATCCTTGTTTTTGTATAAAGCAAAACGCTAATAGTAATTAAATATTGCAAAATTCCTTTTTCAAATTTCAGATGCTTTAAAGCTGGTGGTCATATTCTAGATATAGAATTGTTTCATATGAATACATTTCCAGATTACTCATGACATTTCGCAGCCTACATGTCCTGTTGTTCCTTGGTTTGGTTCTTGTATTTCAGTTTCCTTACTTTTTTATCAATTGAGTAAATAAATATCCGTCAATGTTATTGATTATCATTTAGTTTCGCTACCCATATCTTAACAAAAACAAAGGATGAAAATACACTGTAGTAATTGATTCCTATTCTTTCCGATCTTAATGACATTTATAGTTGTTGTTGCATCAGCATGCTTCTTTGCACCTAGCCCCGAATTGACTCTACCGGGTGACCTGAGCAGCCGGGTGAAGTGATTTTGAAGCAAGGACCAATCAGAAAACTCCCGATACCTGGCCTGCCACTCTCAGATGTATAACTTCACTTGGAGACCATGCCAAATTTCAACGTTTACCAGCCACCTTTAGCGAACACGACGGAACTTCGATAAAGCTTCGATTCAAATTCACCACCTTCCGATAATGAAAACGAAGCCCTAACCAACCTGGTCACCGTGCCTTGACATTTATTGTGCGCAAATGCGAAAATTCGGATTTAATGATTTTGTACCTAGTAAGAGTGTTGTTTCCATAAAAGTTTCTTTTATTTGTAAATGACAACCACACTTATTTATTATTGCTGAATAAAATAATTTTCTTCGAATAAAATTACATTTTATTCGAAGATATTATTGAAGACATTACATTTTATTAAATTTATATATGCAACTTTTTACATTAACTTTTATTACATGGTTAATCTTTCACGACATTATATTTTGATTAACACCTAATATATATTTTTCGTCTATCTAATAGATATTGATATTTCATTAAAAGATTATAGTAATTTTGTAATAAAAGTGATGTTTTTGTTGATAATTTTATTTTTCTGTTACTCGAGCCCTCCTGTAATTTAAAAACACCCATTTTTGTAGCTTTTTACCTTATGAAGAGAGTTATCAAAGAATTAATATGTAGTTAAGGAATTCATTCGAATTATTTTCGTATAATATTTATCTAAAGATTGGAAAGCTCTTTTCCAAATTTTCAGAATCATCCTTTTTCCTCCGAAAGTGATTGTTGTTGTTGACGATAACAATCGAAAATCCTTGTCGTTCTAACGCTGTAAGCAATTTATCTTCATTTTAGGATCGAACACGTCTCTCAATTCAACAAACACTTGAACTTTTATTTCTCTTTATCACTCCGATATAATCCCTCCCATGGGGAAGAATGCGGGTTGCTGATCTCAATTTTACTATGGAATCTTTAGATTTTGCTTGTTTTCCTTTGGATAAAACTTTCCTTAATGATAAAAATTTCTTTTTTTTATCTTTTGTTTTCAATTTTTCTGTGGAAACTGGTATCCAGGGAAACAGCGTTTTATGGTAAAAAATTCAACATGAAAATGCAGAAAATATTGTTTCCTTATTTTGATTTGTATAATGAATAAGAACTTTTTAACAAAATTATGTTGTATAATTCTTTGATTACAGATAACATAATTTAATTATAAATTATAATTTAAATAATTTATAGAATTTTTAAGTTTATACCTTAGAAATGATTTGATAAAATAGTACTTTTCTTAAATGGACATGGAAAAATATAATTATTTTGGAAACACCAGAAATATTTTCAAGATTCCATTGTTATAATTACTAAAATAATTCTTATATCTAAAAATAGTAAATAGAACAATAGTTGAGATCTCATAATTACACTTATTCTGTTCCAATTTTCTCAGAGTTTTGCAGTTTTTTCACCAAAATTAACCATATTACTAATAATCATTTATGAGAAAAAATTTTCTTTTCTTCACAGTTTTATTAACTGCGATAAAATTTACGATTTAAAATTAAATAAAATATGAGATTAAATATTGTTTTAAAAACTGCATTAATACACTTTTCAGTTGTAATTTAATTGCTGAATATCATTTATGTATCATATGTGAAATAATATATATGAAAAAACAATAATTTTGGTTTTAGTTTCTTGGAACAGTTTGAAGCATTTCCAATGAAAATAAGAATTTAAAAAAAAAGTAGTGTTTATAATTGTAAATTTTTTTTTGTAAAAATGTTTGACTTTTCATGAATATATGAATATATTTTACAAGTAGGTAATGCGTAATCATCGTTTATTACAAACTTATAAATTAAAATTTATATTAAATAGTTATGCGATTGAATAATTTGAACATCTTAATAGTTTAAAGATAAGTAAAGCATAAATAAAGCTTGTGAATAATATTTACAATATCTAGAAGTAAATAAAATTTTGATTAATGATAGCATAAGAAAAATTCATAACTTATAGTTGTGAAATTATTTTCGTTAATTTTCTGTTTAGTTCGTCCTAACCGACTGCACATAATTTGATAAACATCCTTAACTTTATCGATAATTATTGTTAGACTTAATGGCAGTTTTTATTTAAATATTTTTCCTTATTTAAGATACATTTTATAAATATAAAAATATTCTAAAAGATAAATTTTACTTAACATAGATTGCAATTAATATATTTCAATTATGCATTCAATATTTATTTACATTACCCAGAAATATATCTAAGCAATAATGAAACAGCATAATTTTCTAGATTTGTATATAAATTATTCACTTCTTATGCAAATGTGTGTATGATGATATAGTATATTTTCTTGTATATAATTAACAGACATATGATTTTATAGAACAAAAAGATTCATTATTCAATGAGCAATTTATGTATAGTATAAAGGGTTATATATTTTAAATGCTAATAAAAATATAAATAAGCATCAATTTGCTTTTCCACTGAGAAATTTTAGGTTTTACATGTTTAAATTAACATTCATTAAATCTTTAGCTCATATTAAACATACAATTAATAATCTTAACTTTTGTTGCAAAACCATTTTCTTATGAGTTACAATTAAACTTGTAACTAGCTTTGTTTATTAAATTAAAGAACATAGATTCACCTTTTTTCCATTCGCATCAGTAATGACATTTTATTAAGGAGTTTAATAATTCCCTGAAAACAATTTATCTCTTACTGCTTGAAGCTTTAGTATTAATAATTCCTACGATATTAAATATTTTCTAAATTTGTTATATAAGTTAATTTTTTCTTACAAATGATTTCTTTTATTTCTCTAATGTGATTATTTTGTATTAATAATCGTTTAGGCAAATAAAAATTACGCTGGATATTCCATATCATATCTTCAATAAACTCTAATATCTCCTACTAAAACTAATA
>CM057810.1:58147661-58205161 GCA_030067965.1 Latrodectus elegans | reverse complement strand
CATAAAATGCCATGTCGAAAACGTAAAGTAAATTAGCTTATAAGAATGATGTAAGAAACGAATAATCAGCTGACTGAAATACTAATAAATTTAAAAAAGAAATTTATAAGAAAATTGAAGTTTCTTTAATTATATTGTATTTTTCAAAAAGACAGTGTACAGAAAATACAATTTACTATATAGTTATATTTACATACTTATTTATTTTAAAAATTCTTAGCTTATCATTTAAAATAGCTTAATTTGAGAAAATTTTACACAATGTTTTAAATAAATAATTAAAAATAGAGATTATTTTTTTTTAAATGTATTCCTTCAAAATCTTATTTATTTAGAAAAAAAATGCTATGTTATGACCAATATATTTCTAATATTTAAAGTAATAAAATTCTATAATATTGTAGAATGTGAAAAAGAGATTTATGCATTAATTATAAGTTAAAAATTATGATCAAAATTACATCTATAAATTGAAACAAAGATGTAATTGTTGTTGTTGCTTATCTCCAAGGGTTTGACGGACTCAGACCAAATCTGGGAATCTGTTGACTGAGAGGAAATCGATGACAAGGAGGAGAGAAGTGTAGATTTCGTCCCATCATAGTATATTCTTACAATTTAAGATATGATCAGGAGAAGCTTGGTGTCCATGTCATTTAAGACAGAGGGGGAAGGTCTTGTTACCTGCTACAAAAGTGAAACAGTTCAGGTGGCCAGAGGCGAGACGTGCAAGGCAAGTTCTGGATTTCCTATCACAGGAAAGAGCCAGAGAAAGTCCCGGCTTTCTACCCTTGTAGAAGTGGTGAGTCAAAGGTACTTGTCAATCGGTTTTAAACTGGGCTTTTCTCAGAGAAAAGAGTTCAAGGATAGGTAAGTGCGGAAAAAGAAGGAGCAGGATGACCTGAGCCCTTCTTTGCTAAAGTGTCTGATATTTCATTGCCTCCAATATCCACGTGAGATGGGATCCATTGAAAATAGATATTATGCCAAAGGGAGACAATTTTAAGCTGTGAAGAATAGAAAGGCTTGTTTGGTCTCCCAAGCAGGTCTAATTTTGTAGATGTTGAATTGAACTACGGCTATCAGTTAATATCCAGAAATCACTATAATTAGTTTCACTCATGATAGATTTCAATCCGATGTTGATGGCTATTAGTTTGCTACGAAAGACCGAACAAAAACGGGATTACGTTGACTAAGAGAGAGTTTGTCATGAGGAGTCTCGATGAAAATTTCACTGCCAGTTCGGTGATTTATTTTGCTGTCATCAGTGTAGATTTTTATGTCATTTATTGGTATATTATTAATAATTTCCAAGGCTTGTTGTTTTTGTAATTCAGGTAAACAATATTTGATGACTGCCGTAGAAAGTTTGTAATTGAAGTGAACATTGAAAAGAGCCTCAGCAGGTTTCAGACCGCAGTGAAGGTCATGTGGTTCGACATTGTTCTCGATTAAGTGTAGTGAGTTAACCAGACTGAAGGGATTGTGCTTCCTTAATTTTTGGAACGGAGTCCAGTTGCTTGGGTAACTTGACGTGAGATTGACTTGGCTATAACTGTTGAGTTTATTATAATATTTGACTAAACAGGATTGTCTTCTGATATGGAGAGGTTGTAAGTCTGCTTCGAAAAGTAATATTTCTGAAGGACAGCTGCGTTTCAAGCCAGTAATGATGCGTGATGCATTCAACTGGACTTTTTCTAATTTTTCCAAATTGGAATTATAAACACTACAGTAGATTGGGAAGCCATATTCTAAAATGGATCTAATGAGAGTAGGTAGGTATTTCTAATGATAGTTGCATCCGCTCCCCAGTCTCTACCAGCAATGTATTTCAGGATGCGTAATCGTTTCCTGGATTTCAAGGTAATGTATTCGATATGTTTGTTGCATGTAAATTCCGGGTCTAAAATGAATCAAAGTATTTTGGATGTTTCTCGTATGTAAATTTCTGATAATAAAGTAACAAAGAAGGTTGGTAGTCATATAGGTGCTTATCTGAAGAAAAGAATGTGGTAACTGATTTGGTTGGATTAAAACTCAACCTGAATTCCGCCTCAAACTGGAAAGGGCCTTCAAAGAGCTGTTAATCCGAGATTCTATCTCAGGAATGGAGATAACAGAGCTCTAGACAATAATGTCATCAGAAAACATTATAATGTGAGTATCAGGAGAGATAGTCCTCTCAATACCAGTCAACTATAAGGAAAAAAGAGTTGGGCTGAGAACAGTTCCCTGGGGAACACCTTGTCCAAGTTGAGAAGTCTTTGAGAAGGATTTGTTATATTTAACCCTTATATACCTCTGATGGAGATAATCAGAAATCCAAGCCAAAGTATTACCTCGGATATTAAAAGTATTATACAGTTTAATGATGAGTTTATGCTTCTAAACTCTGTCGAAAGCCTTTGACAAGTCCAATAAAGCCGCAACGATGTGATTATTAGGTTTAAGATTCTGGGAATCCCTGATGGTTTGAGCGAAAAACAAAACTTGATCAATAGTTTTGTGGCCCTTACGAAACCCATACTGTTGCTCAGGGAGAGATTTATTTTCAACCAGAAAAAAAAAACGAAGTCTGATCAAAATCATTTTCTATATGATTTTACTAGCGGTGCAAGTTAGATAAATCGATCTGAAGTCCTCGGGGGAGAAAGAACTTTTGTTTAGATTTATAACTGGAATAATGATGGCCTATTTTCATTCCTGGGGGAGTCTGCCTTTAGTCCACAAATAGTTAAAAATATCAAGGAGTCTTATTTTTCCCACGCATCCCAGGTTTTCAAGCATAAAACCATGGATACCGTCCGGACCAGGAGACTTGCTGAGATCGAGGAAGGACATTTCCAAAAGTAGTTCATGCATAGAAAAGTGAGCTGAAATAGAAAAATCACCAAAGTCAGAGCTACGACAGCCATATACAATATTCCTTGCTTTGCGTAACACAGGTTTGTCTTCGTTGATGAAGTTGAATCTACTTATTTGTTGGTAATAGATAGCAAGAGCATTGGCAACAAATTGATCGTTCATTATAATATTTGACTGAATTGCAGTTGAATCGGGGTTGCACATTTGTTGATACCCTTAATTATTTTCCAAAGTTTTGAATTGGGAGTTCTCACGTCAATTTAATTGCAAATTTTGTTTCATCTAGATCTTTTTAAATGGGTATATGCTAATTTAATTTCTGCATTAATTTTATTGATCTTAGATCTAGAACCATTCTGCTTAAGACTGTAATTACTGATGTAATTGTAGAAAATAATAGCATAAATTTAAATATGTGGCTCTAAATACCACCTAACAAGGGGAAAGAATTATAAAAATTATACTTACAAGCAATATTTACCAAATATTGTAATTTTGTTGTTTAGTATTTACAAGTCATTTGATGTACATTATCATTTTTACTATTCTTTTTCCTTACATTGAAAAAGCATATGTTTAAACATTTTGTGGTACATTTTAAATAACGTTTTGTAATTAATATTTAAATTGGCACCACCAATAGTTAAAATATTTCAATTTTAAGCACTGAATATTTTTCAGCTGTTTCTACATTACTTAAAATAGTTCTCAAAAATTTGTCTGATTGTTCTTCATTTGAGTGTACAGTGAGTGATTGGTTAACAAACAGTTTGGACAACAAACACTTTTACAAAAAACGTTTGTGATCGGACAACGAACACATTTTGCACGAGCTAAAGTAAACTCTAACGAACACTTCTCGGCTCTCGGAGTATGATGTGTGTAATTGCAAACCCATCGGATCAAAAATAATTTTTCATTTCTATTAAAATATGTTGCTTGCTTATTAAACTTCTAAGTTCTATCCTGGAATTTTTTTCCAATAGAGTATTTATAGCTAAACTAAACAATCAGTTTCAGTTTTGATTTCAAGCAAAACTGAAACTGATTTCATTTTAAGCATTCTCCTTGATTTCTTTGAAGAATACAGGGAAAAAGTCAGAGCAATGGTTTTAGAGTAGTATTCAAACCAAGCTGATATCACTAAAGTAAGGGAACTTTACAATAATCACTTCCGGAAGTTTTAAAGAAGAGGAAAAACAATCGACGATGAATAGGCTCTTTAATGCTCCATGAACAATAAATGAAAAGGACATTACTATAGAACACTATATTCATGTATTATTCAACACTATATGTATGTACTATATATATGTATGTATTATAATAAACTACCAAAGATTTTATGTATTCCTTTTTTAATTTAAATTTTAGGGTCTCCTGAATGAACTAATAAATTTCACAAAAAATCTATAATAAATCAATGATTGATTTATGAAAATTTGGATAGTAAACATAGTCTTGTAATGGATAATGTTCATCAACCAATCACACATTGTACCTGGTATTGTTCTAATTATTCTGGTTTTTTTTATGATACTGTCATTTCAAATTCCATTTAATTACAATTTCAAATGGAGAATATTTACCTTTAATAACAGTTATAGGTAGATTTATAGTTCATTAAAAGTACTGCTAATTACTAAAATATTACACTAAATCTAAATTTATTATGGTTGTTTATTTTTAAATAACTCTATAAAATTTAAATAATTTATTTTATTAAGCTAAGAACACACAATTATGCTTAATGTTTTGTGATTATTTAACAATAAGACATCGAATGCGATTAACTAAATGGTATTATATATACTTATACATAAATTGGTTTGCTTTAAACAAGATACAATTTTTGTTTGATATTTCTTAAAACATTATATCATATTTTAAAAAAATAATGTGTTTTCTCTAAATTTAAAAGTAATCTGTAAAATTTACTACTTTTAAATTTTGTATAAATATTGGCTACTTATTTTGCAATCATTTGTACTGCAAGATGTAATTCATGTGAATATGAATAATGTTTTTTCACAAAGCAATTATTATTGAATATTTAACCTAATACAGGCCACTTTATAAATTTATAAATTGTTTAATAAACTGTTTATCTCGAAAAGTTTTGTACTGATTTCATGAACAAAATTCAAGGACAGATTTTTTTAATAAGTTTATTTTCAATAATTTCATGTTCACTGAACCATGTTGTACCAAGAATATAGTAACTATCATATTATGAAAGTTACGAGATTTTGATATCCATCAGAGGCTGAGAGACAAATAATTTATTCAAGTTTCACACGATTCAATCTTCAAATAAATTTTGAGGAATAGGGATTTTTTTTTAAATATCTATGACAACTATGTGTTGATAAGAAAAACAAATTCTATTTTTCACATTAAAGAGCACTTCTCCTAAACATGTAAAAGCCTTTGTAATGTTTAATTTTCCTGTTTCAACACACTTTAAAAAATTAAATTATGTTTAGTTATTTTCAATATATTTGACATTGCGAAAATGATTTATTTCCTTAAATGGTATGAGTCTCGTTACACTATCAAAAAAATGTGACATTTTAAATTGCTAGAAAAAGAAATCAAAGATTATTTACAAAATAATCCGCGGCCGCGCATTGACGTCTCTTGCCTGTAATTTAATAAACTGAGAAATTTTGTGACAAAATAGATATGTGACTATTTTGTCACATACTTGACAGAGAAATTTACATATTATAACAGATAGTACCATAAGGGAAAGCTGCTTTATAGCTCTTCCCATGATTTATATTTTATATGTGGCAAGTTTTTTAAAGTGAAGAAAATAGTGATAAACAGTAAAAAAATCCGAACTGAAAGACTTTCTTTATTGATAACATTGCTATAAAACAAAGACGAACTAAAAGTCTAATTACATTTCTATAGAAAAGTAAGTTTTCTTTCAGAAATAAGTTAACAAATATCAAGTAATATAGTTTTCTAAGTCTCCTAATAAATATTTCCCATGTAAATCCCTGAACAAAATTACTTTTTTTATTTTAATCTTTTGATTGTTTATTTATTTATTATTACATCATTTTTATCGATATATGAAGTGTTTGTATGTGATTATTGTATTATTATTATAATTTGAAGTGAAAATTACAGTAGTGATAAGATCAATGATGTTAATTTAGGTTGTTTGGGAAGGAATATTTACATATTTAATTGTTATGCTGTAATATAATTTAATAATATCCTTAAACTAAGTAAATGGTGACAAAAATATACTTACGGACAGACCAAATTTTCGACCGTTCCTTATATTTCTACCACACAAAAAAGGGTATTTTAAGAATAATGAGCTACATTATTCAAGAAGAAAGATACAATGTTTCTTTTGTGGGCTTAAAGTCATTATTTTGATGGATTTGTACGTGAAAACGCATTCAATAATAATAAGCAAGATATTTTACCTAGTCTCAAAGTGCTTTAAAATGTTTGGAATATTGAATTAAAAGAGATAGTAACGCCTAACTTGGTTCATAAAAACATATTTTATTCCCCTTACAAACACAAATTTTAAAACCCGTTTAGCTAATAGAAAAGAAAGATTATTTTGAAAGTGAACTTATATTTTATCCTTTAATAATTTAACTTCTTTTTACTTAATTTACATTTTTTTAAAGATAAAACTTATTTATGCAAGCACTAATATTCTAAGCGGCAAAATTTGTTTACTTCACATATTATCAAATGCGCTTTTAGTCTTATTTATTTTTAGGTATATTATCTATATTCACGAAAACATTAAAAATAACAAACACATATATAGTATTTATGTAAATATAATATATATATATATATTTATATATTTTACCTTATATCCCAATAAATTAAACCTAAATTTACATTGATTTCTCTTTTTCTGAGTTTTTAGGGATGTCAGTTAATACAAACAAAAGAATAAAAATTTTATATTAAAATCGTAGTTACTATTACCTATAATTTAAATTTTTGTAACACATTACATACAAAAATTACGTGATTATTTAAAAAAAGTTTAAATATACATATAATATATATTTTGAACTAAATCTTTTAAGTAATAAAAATTTGTACACATTGTTATAAAAATAATCATGACAAATGTAGGCATATAAGAATATAATTATTTATGGATAATTTATTGCATTTCTTTTTTGCATTATATGCTTTAATGAATAATCACAGCCATTTAAATAACTACTTTTGTATAAATTCTCTGTAGAATTTACATTATATTATTTGTTCCAGAATATTTATTACAACTGAGATTTCGCCAGAGAAAAAAATATGTGTGTATGTGATTTAAGTCCAACTTTAAATAAACACTTTTTTATGTGATATAAAATAAGAATTCTACTTGTAATAATGCAACTTGATTTAGTAGTTTTCTGAATCGCTTCTAATTAAATCCTTATTAAGTGCAAGTATTTTCCTTCACACTTTTAAAATAATTTGAACAAAGATTTTATTTTATGCTTTATTTTACTACGGGAAACGTGTATTGAAGGTATCAAATTCTGAAGAACTATTTACTATTATACTGAAATTCACTATAAAGTACGCTTAAATCCTTAACCTTCTTCCAGTAACTGCGTTTTGAAGTATTATTATGTTGAATTTAAGCTAAGCATAGGCTTACTATTTTATTAAAATCAGTTATGATAATAAGAATAAATAAAAGACAACTAATTTGTAAATTAATTTTATTTGTTTAATTTCTAGCTATATTGCTTAAGGATTATTAAAATATACTTTATACAATATTAATTCAAAATAAATTTTGCTGGTTATCAAGCAATATCAAACAAAATGCAATATTCAGGTTAAAAATATTTCTATCATCGTTTATCCTTTTTCTTAATAGTAAAATTTTATTAAATAATATAAAATATGTAAGAATGTACTACATATATGGCTACGAAGAAAAATGAACCCGAAAATCATTACTTGTGTTTATATATTAAATATATATTTTAAATAAAGCATGTTGAAACATAAATACGTATTTTCTCATTCATGTGATAAACATAATGAGAATCTGAGATGATGTTTTTTTTCTATGTAAATAATCAAATTGATTAAAAATGTCAAAACAAAATTTTTTGTTTTTACTTACGTTATCCTACAATAAGAAAGACAGTAAATGTAAATAAAATGGTATTTATGCTAATTTATTATTTATTCCGTTATTCGTGTTTTTTTTTTTTTTTTGCAAGAGAATGTCATGTTGGATGTTGTAATTCAATATATTGCTTAAAGAGGTTTTGATAATCTAATTGTATAATTTCAAAGATACTCTTTTTCATAGATTTTTTTATGAGTTAACCAAATTATCAAACCTAATATTTTTTCTTTAGATGATATATTTCAAGAAAAAAGATGCTAAATAAATATTAGCATGAAATACTAGTAACAGATTCATTTGCTATTATGGAAATGTACATCATTTAGAAAAGGTCAAATAAAAAAATATGGTAATAAATATGTTTGGGCAAAAATAATTTGGATTAAAACAAACATCTATTTCCATGAAAATGTAACTCTCGGAAAATAATTTTTCATTTATGATTGGTCTAAAAACACTATGATAAAAATATATTTTGTATGTTTTCTTTTGAAGTAAAACCCATTGTCATTGAAAAAAATGTTAGAGACCTTTTATCATATAATTTTTAAAAATAATTATAAATATAATTGATTATAAATAGAGTGCAGAAAAGTGATAAATATTCCTTTTCCTGATTGATGACTTTTGTGAAACATTTAAATAACTTTTATGATAGGACTTTTGAATTTATTTTTGCATTTAATGATACATGTTTATTAATCTAATCATTTTGATAATTTTTAATTTCATTAATTTTTATATATAAATTTTAAATCAATAATTTTTAAATTTAAATTTCTTTATTAAATAATTCAATTAAAGTCAGTTCCCTAAATTTAATAATCTTTTTAAGAGAATTGATACTGTCCTCTATTGTATATTCGTCTTTGTGAAAGGAAGTCAAATAAAATTCAACACAAAAACCATAAACTTAAAGTTAATTATGTAATCAAATTATATGCCCATTTACATCAAATGTATATTTTTTTTTACGAAGGGAGGTACTTCTTTTGCATAATTTAAATATAGAATTTGATCGCATAATATTTTATTAGTACTTAAATATTTTCAAGCATTTTTGGCTAAAATGCTTATTTTCTCCTGCTTGAAAATTATGTTTTTAATTTTATTGTTAATGGTAGATCTATAGCATAATATTATATCACTTTTGGTACTTTAATATGAATCGTTTTTACCGCAAATATTAATCAATATTTTTAATTGTAATTAAATTAGTTTAAATCACATTTCTCCTAATTTGCTATTAAGTAGAAATATAATATTAATTGCTTGCTTGAATAATGAATACTATTACCTTATTATAATTTATGTATTTATATCAATTATATGTAATCAGAAATTCTGAAATTTCTTTTTGGCGTTGAGAATTAAAGTTATTCACGCATTTACATTTATAAATCAACCATTCAAAATCGAGGATAATATTTTAGCTGATTATAAAAGTGAAAAGTATTTCTGATGTAATTTAAAATACGGAAATATTTACTAGTAACTTGTAAAATAGAGTGAGGAAATTAATATACGTCAGAAATGTGATTCTTAAATACAAAACTTATTTAAAAACATAAATTTACAATTAAAGGTGCTGAATTTTTAGAAAATATTAATAATTACCCATAGTTTTATGGTATTTAAACACGAAATTTATAGAAATTAAATTAAGTGAAGATTACTTCTTAATCAATTAACATCGTTCATATCATGTATTTGCAGACTGAATTAATACAAGAATATTATTAAAACCATTATAATTTAAATGCTGTATCTACGGAATAGGCACTAATAAATAAATATAATTCTTTCAAAGAAATGTTTAAAAGATGTGCCACATAAATAGAGGATTAAAACATTAAAAAAATATTAAACTCACAAATGAATTAGTTTGAATTTTAGAATCCCTTTACCATTATAGACATTTTATTAATGCAATAGAATTTTAATGCAATTGCATTTCATTACTGCAATACATTATTCTAAATAATTTTAGTTATTGATTTTTCACATTAAATATTATGCTTCTCCACTATGTACAAGAAATTTTCCAACATAAAGTATTATTGTTTTTACCTAAAGTACTTAGATATTTATTCGTGACAAAGCATATCTTGTCAGATTTAAAATACAAGTAAAAGAAACATTTCATAAAATGTTGAACTCTCTCCGAGTAATAAAAAAAGAAATATTCTTTATCTTAAAAGTTGTCCAAAAAATATGCAATAAAAATATACAAGAAATTAAATTCTAAATTTTTTTTATCATAAGAACATCCTCTTTTCTCTTTACACTTAAAATTTATAATAAATATGTAATTGATTAATTTATTGTGTTAATAGTAAAGCCATTTATTTAAATAAAATTTTTTCTCAGAATTAATTTCATTGTTACAAAACTTATTTATGCACATTATAATATAACACATTTTACAGAATGAAAAGATATTGCTAACATAGTAATATATTTTAAGTCCTATTTAAGCATTACTTACTAATGCTCATCTATTAGATATCACCTTTCAGAACTACAATGGGCAGAAGTGATGGCTTTTTTATATAGTAGTTCATTTAATGAACATGCCATTGTGAGTCAGAAAGAAAGTGGGATTTCGTAAATTAGAAAGAGGAATAAAACAGAAGATAGTTAATCTTGCACTGCCACACCTAGAGGTATCATTTAATATGAAAAACTTTGCAAGCACGACACATGTTATGTGCCCCAGAACCATTAGTGAACACCACAGATTTTCAGATGATTCCAGATTTGAATTCACAAACCTTCATTCCAACCAACACCCTAACCATTCGGACTACCATCGCCTGTCTCCTTAAAACAAATTTTCTAAAATTATGTTTCCACACATGTAGGAAAAACTTCAATAACAGCTTATTAAAAGAATATTGCAATAAATAATTTAAGCATATTTGTATCTAATAAAAGCTTTATTAATAATTTAATTTTTCACTCAATGGAATTTTTAATAATAAAGATGAAATAAAATTGAAATTTATTTCAGCCGTATTTTCTTATTTGCTTTGATGAAAAATTCCAATGCTGGGGTTGGGTTGGGTTGTGCCCGAAAATTTTGGAGCACTTTGCTAAAGTTGGATATAGCTCACATTGAGGAGAGAAGACTCACAAATAGTTGATTGATTGGTATCGTATTGTTGGATTGTTCATGGCTGTATTTGATACAAAGTCGCCGGATCTAAATTAGCACTCAGCAGACAGGTTTCATGGTATTAGAACATGGTTCCTCTTCGATAAGCAGAGATAAAAGTTCTCCAATGATAGATAAGCACAAGATGACGTTGTTATGACGTATTATCATTATGTCAAAATCTGTAAGTTTTTTTCATGTATTCTCACAAAGATCGAGTTTTTACTTTTGGATTTGCGGACAATTCAAATATCCAAGAAAATGATAAAGATCCAATTCTCAAGGATTTACGGAGATCATTTCTCGGGTCATAATATAAAGGGCAAGATAATAGAATATGATCGATTGTTTCAGGCTTCCTACACAGACAATGGTCTGTGGGGGACATGTGGAATCTGTATGGAACAGATTTTGTAGGATTGGTTCGGATTGGTAGGATTGGTTCCTAGATAGCAATATATCTTCTAAACGAGATTGGGAATAGAGTAAGTGTTTTTTGCTTATGGGTATTAAGTTTGAGAAATTGGAAGCATATTTGCTATTTTCCCACTTTTTCAATTCTTTAAGCTGGAATGTTTTTCTTATGTAATGTCCAAAGTCTTTGGGAGATATAGATTTCTGACAATAAGGGCTGATAATTGCGGATTTTGCTAGAGAATCACCTATCTCATTTACATCTCATTTACATGGATTCCCGAATGTCCCGAGATCCAAATTAGTTGTATCTCTTGACAAGTTTCCACTGCTAATAAATTATTTTTTTATTTTTTTGAATGATAACAGCAGATGTTTGATTACAAGTAGATATGGATTTGAGACATGAAAATGTATCACTGAAGATTATATATCTTTCTGCCTGTACACAAATTCTAGATACAGCAGTAAGCAAAGCCATTGTCTCTGAGGTAAATATTGAGTTTAGAGAGTTTATTTTACCTGATATCGATGAATTGGTTTTAGAATTGAAAACTGCAATTCCTATGTTTTAAGCCTTGTTTTGAAGCGTCGGTAAAAATTTTAACATAGTTTTGCCAAATGGAGTTATAATATTCATTAAAATTATTACATATAATACCTTTGGGTATATTTTTCGACTGGAAAGGAAAACCAGAGTATTTGATTATTACGTTTACTGGATTTTCTTCAACTCTGTTCGAAGGAATTAAAATTGGGATTTTTAATAATTGATGTATTTGAATTTCTTGAGAAGATTACCATTCTTTTGCTCTGATAGCCTGAGGTTTGCCACTATTCATGTGATTGAATGAAATTTTATTCCTCCAAATAGCACAAGGAGATAGTTTCCATTTGTAATTGCTTCGAACATAGAATCTTAAGGATGACATCTCATGCATTGTTGTTAAAGGAAGAATGTGGTTGGGTGTTCATTTAGGAAGGCCTGTAGCAATTCTCATAGCGGTGTGATACGGAGTCTCTAGGATTCTTCAGTCTGATTTACTGGCAGTGACGAATATATGACATCCATAATCCAGCCCACTGACATTATAAAAATGGGTTATCTTTATTAGGTGAAATGCTCGTTCACCCCACCTATTGCTTGCAATTGCTTTCAGGGCATTCAACTTCTTTAAAGTGGATTTTCTCTTTGGTATGAAATGATGCCGGAAAGTCAAGTTATGTGAAAAATACATACCTAAATTTCGTACATGCTGATTCATCGAAAAGGTTGCTGAATAATATATAAATTGAATTTAGGCTGTTTCCTCCTTGTCGAGAATTAATGACGGAACATTTTTGAGGATCCACCATGAATTTCCATTGTTGGCACCATTCCTGTTGATAAAAGCATTTGTCATTATGATTTCTACTTTTTCTAGGTTTGTAGATTTATACCTGATAAAGTATAAATCTACAAACCTAGTACGTTGTAATATTACGTTGTCTGCATAAATATAGCACTCAATGCCATCGGGAATTATTTCATAAATGTCTGCCATAAATATGGTAAAAAGGAAAGGAGACACACTTCCTTGAGGGACACCCCAATGGAAGAACATTTGGTCTGATACCTCACCCAAAATTTTACTTGGAAACTTCGATTTATGTTGAAATTATGAATCCATAGTGCTGCATTACCTTTTGCATTTAATTATTGCATTATATTTTTGCATTTAATAGTTTTAAAATTAGGCCATCCTGCCATATTGAATCATAAGCTTTTGAAATATCTACAGTGACACATACAATAAACGTTTTGGAGGATCGAGCAGATATAATTGAATGATGGATGATAGATAATATGCTCTCGCATCCTCTATTTGGCAAAAATCCGTGGTGATTTATGTTGAGGATCAGTGATAAATATATATGGTTGGTGAGCCGTTTTATAATTATGCGCTTAACAGTTTTACAAAGAACACTAGTAAGAGAAATAGGTCGGTAGGATTTGATGTCATCAGAGCTTTTCCCTGGTTTTAGAATGGGGATAATAATTGATGTTTTCCATATCTCTGGAATTATTCCTGGTATCTATGATTTATTTATAATACATAGGAGACAGTTAAGGTAATTATGATGTATACCTTGAAGTGTCTTTGCGGAGATTTTGTCCAAACCAGCTGATGTGTTTCGGCATTGGGTAATTGCTTTCTATAGTTCTGTCAATGAGAAAGGTTTGTTGCATGAAAACTTGAAGTCTGTGCTGAAATCTAGTGGTATTCTTTCAGAAATAGGATATGCAGATTAAAAGTTTGCAAAAAGATTTGCTTGAACGACAGCGTCAGTTATTGCTCTGGATCCTTCCGTTATATATAGATATAAATATCTTTGGACTGACCGGCAGATGACACAGTTTTCTCCCACAAACAGCGAGACATGGATAATATGTAGGAGTGGAGTTCGGCTGCAATCTTCTTATATTATATCCATGCGTTCACGTTACAAGACCTTTCGGCTATACGCTAGAGTCTTCTTTTTTGTCCTAATAGATAACTACATTTTGAATTCCACTAAAAATGTAGGATTTATACGTGAACTTTTGCCATTTTCGAAATTTAGTTAAATTATGTTGACAGATATCACTGAATTGGTTTATAGTTTCTAATTTGTTATTTAACTGCTGGTTAAATGAAGTAAAAAAGTCAGTCCACAGAATCCGCGCTTACCATTGTGGGTTTTTATCATTGATAGAAATAATCGTCTTCTTTGGTACATGATCTCTACCAAACGAGTCTGGATGGATATTGATAGTGCACAAATGAAAGATATATGATGAGACTATGCATTAATCAATAAGAGAGGGGTTGTGATGTGGACCAAAATGCGTTGGAAATTTAGTATTCAAGAGGCAAAAGTTACTTTCTTGTATCCAATCGTAGAACTCAAGACTTTGGAGAAATTTGGATGGACTCCCAAAATTGGTATGTCGAACGTTGAAATATCAAAGAATAATGAAAAGTAATCTGATACCTTGGGTTATACTGTTTAACCAGTCGCTTGAAAATTTTCCAGTAGGAATTTATACATTTATTATGAAAAGAGTTAAAGAAGGAGGGATACTTTTAAAACCAAAAGTTCTCGACCTTCATCTGGAAGACGTGTTGTGTTGTATATTTCAGTTGGATAGGATTCATCTATGGCAGTTAGGAGACCTCCTCCCCGACCACGGTTTCTGTCGCTCAGAAATATAATTTTATTGGTTAAAAAGAAAGGATTTTATTTTTTTCAGAAAAGTTTCTTGAATAGCAATAACACTTGTTGAAGTAAAATTAAAAAACTTAAAATATGGGCGCTTGTTAGAAATACTTCTAGCATTCCAGGATAGAAACAGAAAACTTGTTAGGCATGAAGATATAGGAAAATGATATAAAAACAGACAGAAAATTTGAAAGCGCTTTAAAGTAGTACCTGTGTATTTGTGCTATGATAGGCTATTAGGGCTCTTCTCCAAGGCTAAGCACTCACTTATTGTTTGAGTGGCTTCAGAGGTTAATCCGAAATTAAAGTCCTTCGATATTTCTGGAATTAAGTTAGTATTTGATCCATTTTTATTTTGGGAAGATCTTAGCCCAGAACTTTTTCGGGTAGACTTTCATTTAGGGGATTCAGGCTGTTCCTGTGCTTTTAATGCAAATGTTTCAATTGTGTTATTTATTAACGAGAATATTTTTGTCATCATTTCATCCTGTCTAGTTTGTAGAGCTAATAATTTGGCCTCGAAAGATGCAGCCAGTTTCGATAATATGTTATTGTATGATTCTGTCACTCTGGTTATTGCTTTATTGATGATACCTTCTTCAATTTCTCTGTTATTAATCCCACTAGGTTGTGCTGATCGGATAATCCCAGCAAAAGAATCTTTAGGTGACTTTAATTGTCGCCTCACCTCGATGAATAGTAAATGGTTTTCTGCTTTGAACTTTAGAAATATATTTAATTCAAGACGAGATGGGCACGATAAATAATCATCTGAATGATTGCCTTTGCAGTTTACATATATAATTGTATTAGAAGAGCATGTTTTGTGTTCATGTGCCGAGCCGCATTGTTTGCATATTGGAGTTTGCAGTTGGCATTGCTTAGTAGGATGGGAGACTTTATAGTATGTGTCTCATTGGCGAACTTTATCAACGAAGAGTTTTATTTTTAATCACAAATAGAATAAACTAATTTCTTTTAGCATATTGAAGACATAAATTTTGATAAGTATATTTTCAGAAAGCTTGGGTGATCCTTTCTTAGTGAAACGTCTTATGTTTGATACTATTAACTCGTTTCTTTTTAATTTCTTCCACAAGCAGGTTTAAATCCAAGTCTATTGGGATTTTTGTTAATAGAAATTTTGATGTAGAGCTCTCTTTTTGAATTTGCGGGGTTACAGGAACTCCAAGAATACGTCGGTTACAACTAATCTCTGTGGCAGTTTCTGGGTTATTTGTTTTAATTAATATTTTCCCATTACGAGTAAATATGACTTCGATTATACCATTTGGATTCGTGATAATCTGATTTAGTTCAATTTTTAAATGAATAGGGCGTTTCGGAATCCCTCTTTTGTCATTTTCAGGACATAGGAATATCAAAAACATTTTCACACCGCATTCAGATGCTAATAATGTAGTTAGTGAAAGACCATCGTCAAACTCTTGTGTATTTGAAAGAAATATTTGATGTGCGTGGTGAATAGTCCATGAATGTCATGTCAGCCTCCATTTCATTCATTTTTGGAGAGTAACATAACATAAAAACAATATATTGTACAAATCCAAAGAGCTAAAGTATATACATTAATATTTTTTTCAATAGTACTCACTTACCTCAGTTGGAAAGAACTGTAATAGGCGTACATTTAACACCAGGATTAAATTAAATAGAAATATAAGGAAAAATTATACTTATAATAGGAAAAACAGAATAAAACTCCAGAAAAAACATCAGAGTTCTAAATTCTCACAAACATTTCACCTCAATGTCAAAGAAAATAATTCCATGAAAAGCGAAATACAAATTCATAGAATTTCACCATTTTTATCTCTCAATATTTAATTGTTTTACATCTTTACTAATATTTTAATAATAGAGTAACAAGCTATTGAAATGCAAATGTTTGCACAATTTAATCAAAATTTTAATATTTTTCGATTAGAAGGCAAACATTTATTTACTACCTAGAACTAAATTATTATACTGATAATATATAGATGTAGGACACAAAAGTAATGGCGCCATCCTTTTCACTAATTGCTTTAAAAGTAACATTCATGCTTAATGACATTTTAGAAAAAATCCTAACTTTCCCTTTTTATTAACTATTATAATTAGCTAAATTTTTATAATGGAATTTGTAGCTGTTTTAAAAATTTAGTATGAATTATTTAAAATTTTTTAAACTTTATTAATTACAAAAATGTAGGCTTATTATATCAGAATATACATTTCTTGAAAATTAACATAAGTATTATATACATGCTATGATGATTTACAAAGAAATAATACAGCTGTTTTCAAAATGATTAAATAGGAGTTTGGTTATAATAATTTCATTTTATAATTTGGACAAATATAATAACATAGATTTTATTTAATGAATGAGAGCTTAGAAAAAAATCTTAAGGAAATATTTTTATTTCTCTCCTTCTCTGCCAATGTTCCCTGTTATTCAAAAATTTCTGAATATGTTTTGTAATTATAGTTTTCAACACTAAAATTGTTAAAAATCTAAGTTCCAATAGGTATTCTTAGAAAGGAAAAACCCGGTGCAGTATCAAGGAAAGAATTTACTTTAAATAATTTATGTACTTTAATAAAACTTACATTTTAAAAAATAAACAATTAAATCCACATCATGAAGTATTTAAGTTAAATTATATACCAAATTTAAACTCACCATAACAGCCTCTTAAGCAGCTTACTCTAGGTTAATTCAGGGGAAAGGAATTTTATGTTTCTAAAAAGTTAGTAATATGATTTCACAATAAAAAATTTCATAAATATTAGTTTCTTATATTCATGAAGACAAGTGCATTTGGTATCATTAAATGTTTGTCTTCATTAACAGCAACTGTGAACAACTTGGTGACGTACACTAATGTTTGTAATCCTCAGCTTTTATCATAGTATAGAAAAGCAGCTATTCATTAATATTAAATTTATTTTATTTTTTGTATAAAAGGTTTATTTCATTCATTAAAAATCCAGAAACTACACATTTCAACAATGAAAAGGATAAGATATTTGCACGTCCTCATTGAGATTTCATCATTTTTACCCTGAAAACGAATTTTGAAAAACCTTTCTAACATTATTACAATTCAGGTATCTCGCAGTCACAGGTTTGACAATCATCATTAGTATTATTATTTTCCAGTAAAACAATGTCATTTTATTACTATACTTTTAATAATACATTATTTATATTTTTTATTAATAATTGTTATGCCAATTTGAAATCACAATTCACTCATTCGAAATGTTCTTATTCTTACACTGACATTGACAAATTTAGATATTATTTTATATTGACATTATATGGTTAAGATATAATATCCATGCATTTTATTTATAACTACTTATGACTTTTATTAGGGATTAAATTTTTATAATGATTAATCATACTAAGATCATGTTGAAGTAATTTATTTCTGTATTCACGAAGTGCTGAAATGTTTTTCTTATTTTACATTCTCTTTAAAATGCATGTTAAATTTTAAAATAATAAAAAAATTCTCTTAAAGAGACACACTTTCTTCTTGGGGTACGTACTTAAGAAGCGAGAATATATTGCAATGTCTCTTTTTAAAAGATTGCTTAACAATGATTGGTTTGAAAATTGCAATTCTATATTCAACAAAATTTTTCCTAATATGGACTAGTATGGACCTTTTATATCTATTAAGAAAGCATGAAATAAGGGTTATTACCAAATAAGTTTTATTATAATTCCTCATAATCTCATTTATCATTAAATGTTTTTGGTGATGATAATTTCAAAATCACTTAACATTCAATAGAAAATAAATAATATAAAATTTCATGTAAATGACAACTAAGAAATTAATTTCACGACTAATGATTTCTGAAATACAAGTGTTTGCAACGTAAATAATCTATTAAACAGACAAAAAGAATAAAATAGAAATAAGAAAAGTTATATTTAATATTAGTCTTAAGAAATATGCATTTGTAAAATTTATTGGATTATATTTTATGCTGATCATCAAGTTTGAAATTCTTTTGTTAATTTCTAGAAGATTATTTGGAAAATATTGGATTCCAGGAGTTGTAAGAACTATCATTATTCATATAAACTATATGAGCTCTTATAGTATTATAATAAATATTATATAATATAAAGTTTTTTATCGAAGCATTTTCTACAAGGCAACATGGGAATCCTTTTTTATAAAATAGTATAAATTTTACATTTAAATTTGATTGTAATCATTCATTAATTTTTATATATTTAGAATTAATTATTAAACTATTAATTGTTTAATTTTGGTACATAAAAACTATTTTTATTTTAAAAAAGTATGCCAAATTTATAATTTAAAAGTAATTACTTAATTTTTATTAAAATTAATAATCATCATATATGAAAATATTCAAATACAATTTTATAATATTAATTTAATGAAATTTAAGCAAAAAACCTTATAAAGCAATACTTTATTTGTTTGATCTTAATGATCTTTCTCTAAAAAATCTTTTTCAGAATACAATTTTACTGTCAAAATAAATTTCTCAATTCCCGAACTTCGATAAATAAGAATGGAAAAATACTGCTATTCTAAAATGTTCTTGATTTATCAAAACGGTGCTCGAATTTTACGAATACTTTGCTTACTTTCCATGTACAATATCATAGAAGATTACAGGGCTCTTAAATCTGCTTACGAAACAGAATCGATTTTTTTTTCTATCTAAGTCTCTCAAAGTATAAAAGCTCTTCATTTAACGTTTTTCTTTAGATATCCCTAAAAGTTTTTGTCATTCTTTTCTTTCTTCATATAAAATAGTTTTTTCGATGAAGAACAATTTTAAAGAATATAAGAAGCAATTTTAACACAATATTTCCTTTTTATTTTTAAAGGCGAAATGATGGAATTGTAGGTGGTTTAAGTTCTGTTGAAAAATTTTAGGGATATAGATATTTTGAAAGGGATGGGGAAAATTACTAACTTATATATTAATAAATGTTTAGTTTAGTTTTGAATTCTTTCGAATTTTAATTGTTTATAATTAAGTTTTATATAATTTTGAACACAAATGAATAATTATTTAATAATATAATTAAGTAATATACGACTTTAAAACGTATTTAATTTTATATATATTATATATATATATGTATATATCTATGTATATATATATATATATATATATGTATATATATGTATATATATATATATATGTATATGTATATATATGTATATATATATATATATATATATATATATATATATATATATATATATATATATATATATATATATATATATATATATATATATATATATATATACATACATATATATATATATATATATATATATATATATATATACATATATACATACATATATATATATATATATATATACATATATATATATATATATATATATATATATATATATATATATATATATATATATATATATATATATATATATATATATATATATATATATATATATATATATATATATATATATATATATATATATATATATATATATATATATATATATATATATATATATATATATATATATATATATATATATATATATATATATATATATATATATATATATATATATATATATATATATATATATATGTATATATATATGTATGTATATATATATAATATGTATAATCATTATTGTACTATGCAGAATATAATTTCATATAACTTTAGTTTATAGTTTTTTTATATTTACCCCTATATCTTGAAAATTTCATGAATCTAGAATCTTTACAGATTCTGGACGTTTTGGAAATATTTATGTAATGCATCAAAGTAAAATCTTAAAATATTTTTATAATTGTTTTGTGATGTATTTTATTGAAAGAGGAATCCATCAGATTAGTTTTTATGCTTACAAGAATTCTTGAATTTTAAAATACGAAATTTTGCCTTAACTGAAAGTGATTAATTCATTAATTTAAGAATGTAACATTTGGAAATGATAATAAGCTTTCAAATATATTTCTAACATATCTGAATATTGAAGTTAATTTTTGATGATTATAATGAAGAGAAGCAGAATTCTTTATAATTATAAATTCTTGACAACACATTCAAAGTTTATGGTTATTGCTTATTGACCTTTGTAACAAATGGAAACATTATATTTTTGGATTAACATATTTTAAACTTAACTATATAACATAAAAAATGCAAAAGAGGTTAAAAATGTTTGAAACAAATAGTTTTTATAAATATCTGTTAGCTTCTGCTCAAAGGAATTCTGCTCAGTGAATAGTATTTAGCAGACTGGTTTGAAAATATTACAAAAAATGTGTATTTCAGGAAAATATTACTCTGTATATCAAATATTACAAAGAGTACTTATTTTTAGCAAAAATGATCATAAAAATGTGTCAGTGTGGATACAAAAGTTAAAATTAATTAATTTTTCCTTAAAGAGAATTATATTTTACATTTTTAATCATTTTAAATATAATATTTCAAATTACTATTTCCATTCAATTTTTCATTTAGTTTGATCTTGCTATTTATAGGTATGTATTATTTGTGCTTTACATTTTTAATTTATAAATCATTTCATAGAATTTCTTCAACTAGGTCTCACTCTCACTTTCTGGAATTTAGAAAATATAAAATTTTATTCCTTGTGGCTTGCTAATAAGAGTTCAACTAAAGTTTATTTTTTACATAAACGGATTTAAATCAACAGTAAAGCTATGGAATAACTAAATAAAAAAATATTGATTTTATGCTATTATTAATAATGCTTAGTAACTCTAAAAGGAAACTTTTCTGTATTATGATATATGGTATGATAAATAAGGCATTATAAAATTAGTTAATTTCATTGTGATCTTTTTCATAAGTTTGGTTTGATATTGCAAATTCTTCATATCAACAGCTGACAGTAGTTTCAAGCATTCTTTTTTTTCAAACCTGACATCATTTTATCATCTTACAGGGAAATTGTCTTAGATGTTTTCCGCTGACTCAGGGAAGAAAACTTTAAGCAGTGAAAAAAAATAGACAAACATACTGAAAGCTAAGTGCAACTTCTTTCTTTGCTCAATACTGACTGGGAAATGACATGGACCATTCTAAAACAATGATCTTACCAAAAGGCAATGAAAGAAATCCGCACAAGTGATATGAAAGTATTACACGGTGGATGTTGTAGTTTTTCAAGATGTATCTGCTTGTAATTTTGGTTCTATAATGGCAACTTTTTTATAAGGGGATTGAAAAATGTCATTTTGAAGTACATAAGTTATTTTGAAATAATTATGCATATAAAAGTTGCATTCGAGTTTCATAAATAAATCTGAATATAGTTTCAAATGCAAAACTTAATTTTGCAATTGCTGTAAAGATTATTGATTTTTGATACAGAAATACACGTTTAGTCTTAAACAACATGCCATAAGCGAAGGAATGTATGAAAATTTCTATGTTCGTAGAATCTTTATTCACAAATATTTTCAGCCTATAAGTATTTTATTCTTAAGTTATATTATTTAGCCACTTGTAGCATAGAAATGACATTGTGTCTAAGAGGCTAGCATGTTTTTAAAATATTAAAGAACATTGAAAAAGTCGTTAAATATGACATACAGTTTAAAGTATTGCTGATGCCACTATTTCAAAGGGAATCTCAAAACTTTATTAGTATTGAAACAATGAAAATTTATATGCACATGAGAAAAGTGGGTTAGACTATACTTTTGGATGCTACTTGAATTGTCGCCAACTTTATCACCAACCTGGGTTGTTCTATTTATGGTAACCCTAAACGTTATTCTGAAATCCATTCATGGTTCTCAATGGTTTTCTTCTCAAGATAAATTTAAGCAATATCTGTAGATGTTATTAGAGAATTCTATGTACCACAAAGTGAGAGTATTCCAGCAAAATAAAGTAAGTACATTTTTTCTTTTTATATGTATTTACTGCATTATTTTTGAAATTTCATTGTGTTTTGGCCACCATTACTGTTTTCACAGCGTTTCGCGCGAACAGGAATGGCACCAAACAAAAATCGCCAATCTCACTCAAATATATTTTTACCGAAAAGTGGTTTATAAAAACAAAATTTTATTAGTCTGATATGATTTATTTAAAACAGTATTAATTTGAGAAAACATGTCTGTAATTTTTGTTCCCTAGAATGTATTCTTTATTATATTTAACAGTGAGGGTTCATGTGACTAGGATCCTGTGTAATTCTTCTTACTATTCATGATTTTATTTTTCCTGCAACTTTTCTGATATTATGAGGATCTTTTTATACTCTGTGTTTCGTTTTTATTTTTCAGATATTGACCATTTTATTCAAACATTCAAGATGCTTTGCTGAAACATGATTGAATTATTCGCAAACATGATCGAATTAAATCACAACTAAATTTTTATTTAAGTAAAATGTTTTATAAATTAACAACTATGAGATTTATTTTATTGAATGCTGAAATATTTCCAATTTTTTTGTCGAATTTTTATAACGTTTACAAATGCAATTAAAAATTTTCAATACATATTGCTCAGTATGATCATAAAGGTCATTAACATTTACAACAAAAAATTACTATGCCCACTTCTCCATTTATGTTGAAACATTCAACATAAATGGAGAAGATTTTTATATCTTTCTACTAATCCTCATGATCTTGTGTTCTATATAACAGGGTTATATTTGCTGTCTCCTAGAAAATTTTGATAAATCCTTATTAAATATTTCCTTTTTCATCATAAATATAACTCGGAAATTATGAGCTAGTCTTTTATATTCTTAAGGAATTTACAAATGCATTTTGGAAAAAGCATTTAGTATTGTGGTTCAAAATGTATTTGAAAGTCATTTTAATTCGTATTGATTGTATAGCTGGCGTGAATGTTAATGATATGTTAGTTTGTCCTCTCATTTCAGAAAAAACGTAATATTCTAAAAATGATGCATGAAAGGATTAAGACAAGATTGATAAAGTTGTTTGACGAAGGTTGCACTTGTAAAATCAAAATGAAATTTGTTTAATTTGAGAAACAGATTTTGGAAAATTCTTATTTTCCTTTGTCAGCAATTTTACAGTGGGCTCGCATTCCCTATTTTAGTAGACTGTTTTTGATTTTTCTCGCTTAAATCTTAAATAGTAACGTTGTTTGTTTATATACTTTAAATTTTCCAAGTGCTTTATACGTTTTCAAAGCAGTTCACCATTAATGGAGTAAAGAAAAAGAGGTCCCACATCTGATAGCAATATTAGTATTTGATAGTAACATTGCTATTTGATATTACAATATTTTAATAATCATTGAAAATAACGTTGTCAAAAACAATAGATTGGTACATAAGCAAATAGACAGATAATGTGTGCCTGAAGACAATTAGTAGACGAGAAAATGGTGCTTGTAGATTTATGGCTTCATAGTATTTATAGTTTAAAAAGATATTTTTGAAAATAAACCTTGAATTTGAACTAACTACAAGTTGGTCTTTATATTTACCTACTCTTAAATGAATGAAATATTTATACAACGCATCAACATGACGTTGCATCTATATGCATATTGACAACCCACATTAATTCTTAGGTTCGCATTAAAAGTAAAATTAAATATACTTCATATTCACTTAAAATTACATTATAACTATTTATATTCTTCTTTTCTCTAATTGTTAAGGCAATGCATTGTAAATTAATAAAATATGCAACTTTAATGTGGTTTATGAAACTTATTTATTGGATTAAAATTAAGCATTTTAGATTATGCTAGGACTAATGTAAAGCATAATACAAAATTTTAATTTTTTTCATTGCAATTTTAGACAGATTAATTTAATTTTCCTTAGTACTCCTAATTTTTCTCAATATAAGTATAAAGTGTATTTCCTCTAACTGGTTTTTTTAAATTGACAGATTATTTTAAATTCAAAATATATATAAAAAATTTTTTTTTCTAGCAACTAAATTTTTTAGGGCAATTAAATATTATTTAATTTTTTTTTTTGCTAAAAGGTATTTTTCCATTTCTGTTTTCCTAAATTGAAAAGATAAAATTAAAGGAAATACATATTAAATTACATTTTGTTGGAATAAAATGATATTTTCAATAAATCGAAAATAAAAATTCGTCTTCATATTTTTTTCTATGATAGTAATTCAAATAAGAAAGAATATTTATTGTTCATTTTTATCACTTCTTACAGAAAAAGGTTACATTTAAATATTGATAAAAATATAACATTCTCAAAAATAAATATCTCATTTAGAGACAGTTTGTTTGAAATTATTTTTATACCTTACTTTCTATATTTATATGTATCTCTGTTAGTAGTAGTTTTTTTTATAAAGTTCATCATTCGCAATGAATAACCACACATCAATACATCTTAATTAAATATGTTATCTTTTTAAGAACATTTAAATACATACAAATCTATAATATATTAAAAAACGAATACTATAAATGATATTTTTATGCTCTGTATTCTTTTTTTAGACTTGCAAATGTACTTTTTTTCAGAAGCTCAATTCTTTACTTTTAAAGAAACCAGTTGAGTTTAGACTTTATAAATGAGGTAAAGTCTGACAAAGTCTCAAATTGATTAGTATTTGCTGAAGGTATGTTGTTCTTTGGGAAAACTAGAGAGATTTGTCATTACAGTCTAAGAGGAATTACCCTTTTTTATTTTAAAAATACTTTTGCGTGATAGAAGAAGTTTATGATTTCTAATGAAAGAATTCAAATGTCCTTACAAGCAAATAGTTCATCATACATTTTATATGATAACATGTATGTTATATTATTTGATTTGATTTATTTAAATATGTTTAATTTGAGATTTAACAGAAAAACAGAGAATCACTGAAATTAAAGGTTTATAGAAAATATCTCTATAAATTTTATACAGCTTTACCAAGCTAACAAAAGTTATCGAATTTAAGGAAAAAAAATTAATTCTAAAATAATTTAGAATACATAAATATTATAAGAAAATTTATAAAAAGTCAAATGCACAAACTTAAGATAACAGTTTTCTATTTTTTTCGCGCATGAAATTTCATTAGAATTTAAATTTTTATTATTGATAAATTAATTTGATATTTTGATATTATATTTTTATGGCATATGATATACACATCATAATATATATATATATATATATATATATATATATATATATATATATATATATATATATATATATATATATATATATATATATATATATATATATATATATATATATATATATATATATATATATATATATATATATATATATATATATATATATATATATATATATATATATATATATATATATATATATATATATATATATATATATATATATATATATATATATATATATTATAAAAGGCCTATGGCCTAGTACTGGAGCAAGATAGAACTGAATACCAAGATTGTTTGGAAAATAAATACTAAAAGCTTAACATTAGGCTGCCACTAAACATGACATATACTTAGAACTCCATGGCTCTTGCCAAAAAACAAATATGAACGCTGTAAGCATTCATCCCATAGGGGATGATGTGCCAATGAGTTTATAAATACAGTATTAGTAAATAATATTATATTATATATAAAGTATAACTCTATTTATCCGAACCCAGTTTATCTAAATCACTGATTATTAGAATCCTTTTCAGAATTTCAGGAACATAAATTAGACTGAAGAAGAGAAGGAAAAAGAGAAAAAGAAAAACTCTAAAGAAAAGAAAATATAAGATTGGATAGAATATGAGAATGGTGGGTCAAATGAGGAATGAAAAAACATTGTTTTAAAAATTTATGGATGTTCTGAAGATGTACTGAAGATAGTGCTAAAGACATAGAGTAATAGATTGTGAGTCAGACAATATATTTCAAATTTAAAATGATGGTAAATTTATTTAATTTAGAATGTCAAGAAAGAAGAAGAGAACCAAAGTGGCCAAGTTTAAGCAGACACGGAACTATCAGCTTTTGGAGCATTTGCAACTTCGAAATTGCTTTGAAGTAGATGAAGCTTCAGTCCAAGTGTCATTACATGCAAATTCTCATTATGCATTTGATTCGAGACTTGGCTTACCGAAAAATTATGAAGTCAATGAAACAGCTTTCCGAGATATTAAACAATGTGATATTTTAATCCTTACCATTACGTTTTTAATTAACTCTTGTACTGTGTAGGGTCTTCCTAAGACGTTTGTGACTTAGATGACAATCTTTGGGGACGTTCCGGATTTTAAATGTAACCTTTATCACCTTCTTCATCTTCTATCAACTTTTTCATATCTATATTTGGTGGATGTATCCATCAGACCGGTCTTTCAAGAGCTTTGTCAGGATATTTATTCTTTCAAGGGTAAATTGATAGATGTCCTCCAAATGAGCTTGCAAATGCTTTAGATACTGATTTTTCGAAGAAGGAACATTTCGTTTGCATCCAAATAGGAGACTCTATGTTAATTTTTGAACTTTCCTTTATAATATTATTAAGGGAATAAAACCAGTAATTTCATGCACTGCATTCCGGTAAGCGAAAAGAAAGAGCTGTAATTTCTCACCCCAATCTCGTTGGTTCTATGATAAAAATATTGAGAAATGGCTTAGGATCATCTAATTAAGCATTTATAACACACTCTCCGATTAGAGGAGTTAAGACTCCTCATTGAATCCTAAACTGATTATATCTTTGATTTTTTTTTAAGTTTTGTTATCATTTTAAGTCATACAGACACTTCAATATTGTTTTTGTTATATGCCTTAATATTAGGAGTTTTTCCTTTATTTTCTTATAGTATAACAATTATTCCCTATTTAAATCAAATTCAATTGTTAAAGAATAGTCGTATATAAAAATCAGAAAAGAAAATTTTCCACTCGATGCAGTTTTTTTCTACGTTTTACTTATAGATAAAATATAGAGAATGTATTTCAGTCACAGGTATTGAAATTTATTACTTTTATTTAAACTGAAATTAAAACTATTTATTATGTTTACAACTTTGAATAATATATTAGAAAACGCTGTGGTAAACCCTTGGGAGATAGTTTAATTTATTTTTAAACATGAATGTGTGTGGGCTAAGCATATTCTGAAATTATAAAGATGGGAAATATTATTGCTCAGTGGAAATCTTTCATTTCGTTAAACATTATTATGGTATTTTATGTGGTACATTATTACATTATTATGGTATTTTATAATGTGTGATACTTCTATTAAGAGTAGAAATATTTCAATTATTTCTATAAGTTCAATTTCTATTTACAAAATAATATTTCGTTATAAAAAATAAAAAAATATGCTAAAAAATAAGAATAATAATATAAAAAATAATATAAATAAAAAATATATTTTTCGATTCATTATTTATTTTGCAGCAAATGGGCCATTATTTTTCAAATTTAATGATATTTTAAATGAAAAGAAAACAAATAAGAATATTTAAAAATGTTATGAGTCAGAGTTTTCCTTTCTATTTATATATATTTTTAAAATGTATCAAAATCCTAACAAAAATGTCCAAGAATGTTTCATCAAGCAGTTTCTGAAATTTTAGATACTTTATTTTTTAATACTAAAATCTCTCTACGCAAAAGGTTTTTTCAAATCCAAAATCTTTTCAAAGGAAATGTTTTTTGTAAAATTAAAGTTCCATTTTGTATTAAAGAAAAAAATATATGAATTTTTTCTTTCATGTGATGTCTGTTATTTTTCTTAGAAATATATTTAAAATTAGTTTCAAATTTAATTCCTTATAATTCTAAATTTATTTCTAAGCATTTTATGCTTATTGTGGTTCATAATAATTTTTGATAAACTGAGTGAAATGAAAAAAGATAAATACAACCAATGTATACATAAATATAATCCTTTTACATTTGATTTACAAATCAATGAAATTAGGTAATAGTTTAGTAATAACAAAACAAATGGATCTTTAAGCAATGTCTTAGTTATTTTTGTTTTGCATCCTTAGGAAATATTAAATGGAAAAATAACAAATAGAGGAAATTAAATTTTTATAAGAATTTTTATAAATCAGTCTATTCCACAATAAACTTTGATTTCAACAAATGCTAATCATTGATAAAGTTATATGACCACCAACAATGTATTCTGGGATTATAAGCGGAATGAGTGTAAGCAAGTTCTTTGAAAATTACATTACTCTTCTAATGTATGAATATAACTCTTGACCCTTTTGCAGCTATTTCAGCGAATATTGATCTGATTATCTTATTATTATTATTATCTTACAAAACAACATTCTTAATGATTGGAGTAATCTGATTACTTATTAATGTTCATTCAAGAATGAAAACGATAACAGATAATCCATGTAAATATAAAAGAAAAGAGATGAGGATTAAGGAATGAATTCCAATACATATCAAAGATATATTGCAATTTACTATAAAAGATTTTACTTTTATAAAATGACATATGGGTAATTATCCGTTAATTTTACGCTATTAACGTCGGTTATATAACCGTTTTGTGATGCCAACGAACGTTTCTATGGAACAAATTAATTATAGAATCATTCGAATAGATCTCACAGGGAGAAGATAATTTAATATGAAAAATAAGTATCAATATTTTCTTTCTAAGAATAAACAGTAAGAGTCAGTTATGTTTTCAATATCACTGAAAAGAGTAATTTTAGAAGCATTAAAGTTTCTTTTCGGAGTGTTGTAATTTCCTTTTTTATAATGACTTTTAATGTGTTTACAGGTTATTGGATTGGTGTGCAATACCAAAGCTCACATGCATAAAATGTATCTACCTGAGAATAATTTGAACATAGGTTTTCATTTTAAGAACGACAATACCACACTTTTAATTACTGTGGTTATTGTTCAAATGATAAAAACTAATTCAAAACAATGGACAGACTTCAAACTCATATCTTATCACAGAAAATTTCTTTTGAAAATTATTCTTCAATTTCAACAAAGGACGTCCAAAAGATGCTCCAAGAGAATCTTGGATGTTCTATTTTTATTATGAACAGGCATGGTATATGATACAGTAATGAAGTCGTTGAATTATATACCTATTAAATACAATCGATTATTTGTTTAAACTCTCTTACATTTTTTCAATAAATAATTTTCTACTTATTTGATTACATATTTCAATTGATGGATTTATTATTTTCGTATTTACAAATATTAGGTATCTCAGGGCTTTAATTATACCTGTGTTTAAACTTAAGATATATTCAAAAGTTTACAAAACATTTATGTTACTTACTAATATCTGTATGTGAAGAAAATGTATAGTTATCAAAATTATGCAATTTATATGTAAATGTAATGTAAATAAGCTAAATAAAGAAATCTTTTTTGCACAAAATTATTATTAGATTTTTACAGATTTTACAAGGCATTTTAGACATATTTCATTAAGCTCGTGAACTTAGAATTCATACAAAAAATCATTTAATATGTAATTATTTCAGTTGTTTATAAAAAAGAATTATGCTGATATGAATATGCTGATAATACTTTAAGAATGTTGCATTTTATTTTAATGCAACCTTTTATAAAGTAAAAAAAAACATTTTTTGAATCCAACTAATATTTTTATTTTGAAGTGATTACAATTTCGAACAAATAAAACTAGCATGTAAGAGTGGAAATTAATATTTAAAAATTTATACTTGACTGCTACTCTAGTATTCCATTTGCATATTTGAGGATTAGGAGTTACTGTTTCGATTGTGCACAATAAATAACTTTTCAAAAAACTTTCCGAACACTTCAAAGTATGTGATTTCAAAAAAGCAAAGTTATTTGAAAGATACATTACATAAAACATCGGTCCTAGAATCTCAGTTTTAAACATTTATTCTGCATTAAGATGTAAAATGTCTTATTTTATTCTTTAAACAAAAGAAATACCAAGATTTTTCAAACTGAAACCTATGAGTTCAAAATATAATATCTTCCTATAGAAAAGTCTCTTGAAGAAAGACATTTGATCCTGTTATAGCCCTAGTGAGTGTGAATTCCAAAGAAAGTGAGCAAATAATAGAGGAAAGAGTATTTCAGCTTTCTGTGTTCCAAACAAAATAAAATATTTCAAATTGTGGACTATTTGAGAAAGAAGTTTAGGACTAAGTGACTTTTTCAATACAGTGTAAAAGGAAATGCCGGAACTTAAACGCGTTGAGTTGTTATTTTTATCACTATCTCGATTGCCTCACAAGATGGTATTGAAAATGAAGATCTAAATTCCAAAGTTGACGGAAAAATCAAATATGTGTAATTTTAGGTGTTGAACTAAATTATTTCACGACTTTTCAATAGCAGATTTTATTCAGAATTATTTCTGATGTTTGCGCATGCGTTAAAGTTTGAAATGCTTTAAAATTATGTATTAAAATATCAGCAATTTATGTATTGTTCTTAATTTTCTCAATTATTAAAAAACAATGCAACTACATATGTAAAAATGAAATTACAAATAATTCTTTTAACTATGTTATTATTAATTATTAAAAGCAGAACAATAAGTTAAAATATTATTTACAATAAAAATTTTTAAAGTATTTACAATTTAAAAGTTACTTTCAATAGTGTGAAATCTATGATATTTACCATTGCTTATATTCTCTGTTATGCAGATTATATATTTTCATGTACATTTTTCAGTATTGTTTTGCTTAGTGCAGATAAGTATGCATACACAAAACAAGAAAAACATACCCATTTTTTAATTATTAATTAAAATTGTTTTTTCAAACATAATAATATGTTAGCAACTAAACTTAATGTTAAAGTTATCAAAATATTTGTTAAAATGCCATTTGTAATGTTTGTAGTGATAATAAGGTTATTTATAATATAAATATTAATACTTCATAAAAAGTACTATAAGTATTTATGAAGTATTAATACTTCCTAAATACTTTTTAATTATTTTCAGGTTTGTTTTTGTAAGCACGTATTCTTTTTTTTTTTTTTTTAAAGTTTATGTTTGCTTATTTAATTGAAATTTTTTTTAGATAGTATGTATTTTTTTATTTATCTGTTTGTTTAATTATTTAGTGAGTATCAATGTGTAAATAATGACAATTTTTTTATCAGACCTAAAATGTAAGAATATATCTATCGTATTTTTTAGTTTGTATATGATTCTACAGTTATATAAGTGGAAGATTTCACTTACAACTTCATTTCCTTTTTCAATTAATGACTTTATATGTAAACATTTATTTTAAATTTTTTTAATTCTTGTATTTTTTGTTCTACTTAAATATTATATTTAAAAGAAATTATTTGTATAATTTATGGTGGTTAGTTAAATGAATCATTACTAATGTGAAATATATGAATGAAGCAGTTTGATGTGTGTGTGTGTGTGTTTTTTAGTAAAACCATATCATCAATAGTCTTAAGAAATATTAAAGTATCATAATCTAGTATCACACGCAAAAATTTACTTGATACTATAGGTGTATTTAGAATGTATCAGATTTTTTAATCTTTAATATTCATTATTCGTTTACCTGGAATATAAAAATTAAATAAAGAGCAATTATGTTCTGTTTTTCTATATGAAATTTATTACAAATTTACGGAGCATTATAGTTTATCATAAGAATATTAAGTTAAAGATACAATTATTTTTTTTACCATGTAATTTTTCATAATTTTGTAAGATAACAAAAATGTATATCAAAAATGTTATCATGAACAAAAATCCTCATTTCTCAACATTTGTAATAGTTTATTATAATCAGAGCTTAAAATGCCGGTGATCTCATTCAATATTTTATTTTATTAATTTTATATAACTATTCATATTTTCAATTGATTTTTAATAACACTGAACAAGATATTCAATGAGAAAACTGTAACCTTGATTAATAATTCTTTGAGAATTTAAATCTTTACTCAAGGAATGCATATAGTAATTCCTGCATTCAGCAACAGAGTATTATTTCATCAATACCTAGAAGGGGATAACATAAATGCAAATTTCGGTCTTTAGCACATTTAGAAATTCATTATAAATTGCTTTTTGGGATGTATTTTCATAACATTGAGGTCGTAATCACTCGTAAAGGAGAAGGAAAACTTAAAATTTTTCATTCTCACATCGTGGTGGATTTCAAAGAGAAGCATTATTATCAGCACTATTGAAGAATTTCTGGGATTGAACCAATATTTTACATTGCATAATAGATAGCCATATAGCCAAACCTGTTGTAAGGCTCATTAATACCCACATTTATTATTTACATCTGAGAGATTTTTCATGGATAAATTGATCACATGTTTTTATTCATAACTTTAAAGAAAACATATGTTTTTATTCATAACTCTAAAGAAAGCATCTGAGAGGCATAAAATTCAGAAACGAAGGACATCATTTTATATATAAGTGACGATAAATGCATAGTTACCCAAAAAGGAACACAAACAGTATGGAATCACATGAAAAAAGCTTTATTTAATGCATAGTATCATTACACATCATTGTTGACCCAAGAAGAAAAACAACAAAAAAAATGTTTCGTAATATGAAATATTAATTGGATGGAATTTCTTAGAATGAGATACGCTTTTTCCTTATTTAAATAGTTTCTTTGCATAGTCTCTTATACTCATGAATAGATTGTCCAACAAACCTTTAGCTAAATTTCCCCTATCTCAATCATTATCTGTTTCAGTTGTTGAGTGTTTTTCGGAAGATATAATAGGTGCAGAAAGCATCTCTTCAATGCATTCCACATATGGTCAATGAGATTTAAATCAGTGGAATACACTAGCAAATTCATTTGAGTAATATCTTCTTTTTTTTTCAGTAGATGCTGAACAACAGCAGTTCGATGTGTCCGTACATTGTCGTCCTTAAAAAGAAGTCTCTATAATGGCACTTTTGAACAGATGCAGAACTCCTTATAATATCTTTTTTATGTTGCAGAATTTCTGTCAAAAACATGGGACTAAGAAAGTTAGGTCTACATAATGCCTCTCCAGACAATCCTAGGACTACAGTAATAACTTCTGTGACATTAATAATTGAATTTGTGATTTTCATCTTTTCTCAAATTCTATTGGGATGGAGAATCGCTTGTGGCACTGAAGAGACTCAAATCCTGAAAAAAAGACACGAATTTATTAATGTGCCATCTGGTTTTTGTTCTCCTTGCCCATTCTTAACGGTTGCACCGATGTCCATCTCTTAAAAAGATACAGTGTTCTACATGGTGAGCGAATAAGCTATCTTAGTAAAATCCTCTTCACACATTAAAATACGAAACTTTCCCACCTATTGCTGTGCAGCAGTAGCTGAGAAATAGCTCTGTCTGACTGGCTTATAGGTTTTCTAGTTTCATTGGACATACTGGTCATCAAATGCAGTTGTTTTACTAGTGCAGCCATAAAAAAAAGCTTTCTAATAGCTGTACCCATTATCATGTTACGGGAAGGTTTCGAATCGGCACAATTGTTGAATCCCAACTTTTCTCATCTGCACTGAAACTCCTATACTCATTTACGACAAAAAATCCCCTGGACAGCTTCACACGTGATTGAATGATCAATCATAAACGTGTGAAGTTGTACAGGTGGTTTCTTTTAGCCATATTTCATTAAAGAACTAGTTTGCACTTGCGGGGAATGTCTTTGATTGCGTATGATTACTAAATTTTACTATAGTCTTGTTATAAGCGCAGTTTCTAGTACGTTCACGTCGTTTTTGACGTTCTGTTATTTGGATATGTATTACCTTTCTACGGAAATGCCTGTTCATTGTACTGATTACAAGAATTCTTTTTCTTTAGTTTTAGTGCCATCTACTTAAAATTTACATTGTTGCTTGTGTTTTACTCACCAGCGAAATACGTGTATTGGATATAACTTTTCTACTGAAGCAAAATTTTAGCTTTGCCTTAAATAATAATTTTGCTTTTTGAATGTGTGCTACTTTGATTGAGCCCAATGTTGAGAAAAGTAAAACAAGTGCACTCATGTTTCGTTTCTTTTCTACTCAATTGTAAGCCTGATTACCACTTAACGATTTCGAATAAACATTTATGCAGTCTAAAATCGCTAAACGCAACCAATCGATTCGTAATTCTTAAGCAATCTCAAAGGATGAAATAAATCTTTGAGGTGGCACTTTCTGCACAACATACTACTTGAATAAAACTGCATTAGACATTATAGAACTTTTAATACGCATCTTTATTACATTATAGAACTCTTAATCACCATTCAATCACACAACCACGAGAATCAATTCCTTCCTTTATGGGTTATGACAGTTTTTCGCAGATATAAAAAAAGTCTTTATCTCAATTTAACAAATATTTTGAAAGACTATTTTAGTGCTTATAAATGATATCTCTAAATAATTTTATTAATTATGATTTTATAAAAAAAGTAGAGAACATTTTATTTGGTATGGAAAATTGCAATAAATAATTTGGCATATACAAATAATATTGGAATATTTAATGCCTACTTAGATAATACTATTAAAATAAATTAGATAAAATAAAAATGTATAATTTTTTTACTATTATTGGAATATAATCATAAAAAATATTGTTTTGAAAATTGGAGAATAATGTGATTAATTGGAATATTTAAGAGTTTATCGAACAAAAATTTAGAATCATGAAATAATTATTCTCTTTTAGATAAGTGCAATTTGCTAGTCTTGTTCGTTTAAAGTTGGCCTTCAAAAATAGCGTGAGGTTCAATGCTATTCCAAACATTCTCTATCGTTTACATTTTCTAAGAGTATAATAATTTAATTGTAGGATAACGTAGTACTACAAGTCTACTCACTAATAGAAGGAGTTTTGATATTACTGTACAGAATAACAACCGATTAATTTAAAGCAAAAATACTGTATACAAAATAATATATCATCTCTTCACATTTGGTTCGTCAAATTGCATTTCCATACAATATTCGTTCACCGGTGTTGATTCCATTCAAAATTAAACTAATCTCAACTACAAAGAGCCTCATCTTCAGTAAATTTTATTTGAAATTATTTCAAGTACATTTTTTTCTTCTTCTCGTCTTTGATTCTAGTTCTGCTGAATCGAAGTTTGATATTTAATTCTTCACCAACTTGAATATGAGCACTATTCTATTAGTGTTCTCTTTTATTAGTGTAAATAATCAAGTTAAAAGTTCAGTATAAAATTTAATTTAAATTTATAATGTGGGAAATTATTAGACAGTATATTGTTAAACGATCTCTCTCTCTCTCTCTCTCTCACACACACACACACACACATACAGACATACACACACACATACATACATACACACACACACATACATACACACACACATACAGACATACACACACATACAGACATACACACACATACAGACATACACACACATACAGACATACACACACATACAGACATACACACATACAGACATACACACACACACATACAGACATACACACACATACAGACATACACACACATACAGACATACACACACACATACAGACATACACACACATACACACACACATACAGACATACACACACATACACACACATACAGACATACACACACATACACACACATACAGACATACACACACACATACAGACATACACACACACATACACACACATACAGACATACAGACATACACACACACATACACACACACATACACACACACACACACACACATACAGACATACACACACATACACACACACACACACACACACTTATAGTAAATTGACTTCACAAATATGATCATGATATACATATATTTTTTATTCTACGTTTAAAGTATAGTTGCTCTATAACTAGAAATTACTGAAGCGTAGAATTTATTTTACTATAGCTTACAATTTTGATAATATCTGTCACATTTTTAGTTAGGAGAGAGGAGATAACAATAATCTTACTAATATCGTCTCCTCTCTCTAAACTAAAAAGGGGACAGATAACTGTTTTGCATATTGATTTTGTCATTGAAAAAATGTAATAGAACTTCTGAAAAATAAAATTAAAATGAAATGTTTAAATTTAGTTTTGAAAATATTTTAATTTAGTTTTACAAAAAAACAATCTACATGAATGAATATAACTAGAAGGTTCTATTGAATATATTTCCCTGAGAGAATTTTCTTAAAATTAATGTATATTATGTTAAAATAATTAAAAAATCAATTCCATTTAATTAATAACTAAGCGAATTAATTTTAAAATAACGAACAAATTTTACATATTAAATTTATTTTCATTTAAATGCACTTAAGCTTTATTTTCATATTGAAAAAATAATATTAATCTATTATTAAATTATTTATCCAGGTTTTATTCATTTTGTTTAAATTGCATTATAATTATAAGTGATTTCAAAAAATCATGAAAATCACTTATAAAATTATGGGTGAAGGAGAAATTAGGTAATATTTTATTATATTGCCTATAAAAATATCACAATATAATTATACTAATATATGAACTTTTTAATTTAGAATAATCAAACTAAAAACCCAAAGTAATATGCATAATTAATGAGTTATCAATTATTTAACCACAATATTTTTCTCAAACAATTTATTTCTTGGAAAATAATTAATATACTTTAATTTTTCTCAAACTAATTTCAAAGAAATTTAAATATATAAAATAAAGTAGTTCACAATAAAGTTTATATAACTCATTATTTTATTAAAATTGAATTCAAATGACTACTTAACATTAAAACTAAGTAATTTAAGATATCCTCCTTTTATCAGCAAAATTTTATATTTAATTTTAGAAATGGGGAAACAAAATGATTAGATTTTTTCCGAATTTAAAATTTTGGGTCAATATAAAACTGAAATATTGATAAACTTGTAATCGTGAAAAAGTAATTTTTCCCCTTTAAAACCATTATCTAACATTTTGTAACACAAAGTTTAATATTAAATAATTAAAATGTGGAAAGCTTAGAAGTATAATTTCAGTTAATGTTTGTTCTTTAATAATTAGTAAAAATTCAAACTAAGTTTTTTTGTGTATCCAAGAAGGAATTTATAGCAACATCTTAATCAAGCAAATTCCAAGAACAATTAAAGTAGTTTTACAAAGAAATAATCTACATGAATGAATAATTAGTACAATAACTCGAGAAGTTTTAGAAACGAATGGGATTATTTTCGAAGGAATTACATTTTTAAGAATTTCTAATTTTAAAATAATAAATTTTTCCAACGAAATTTTAATGACATACACATATTTTTTTATTTTAAGCATAATAAAAGTAAAAGATTTTTATGTGCTTAACAAATAAATATTTGGAAAGTTGTGAAGTAATTCTATAGAAGATTAAGAGTTGCTAAATTACATATTTAAAGAGTCCACAATTATTGATTCTATGATTAACTAAGTTTTCTCTGATGCAAAAAAATAATGAGTTTCCGAAAAACTGGAGGAAAAATAAGATACATATTATTTGCATAATTAATTAATATAAATACAGAACAAAAGACCTTTACTAATAACTTTCAGGAAAAAGTGTGATAATTTTAGTAAAATGCAAAACGTTTTGGCCAGCTTTGAAAATTGTCAATTGAAGTTAATGAATTATTTAAAATTTTCAATATGTGTTACATATTAAATGATTAAAAAATCAGTTGACATTCCATTATCTTCCCAACAATACACTACATTTTTTAATAACCAATAGGCCACACATGCCTTATTGAAATCACATGCGCTATACTATATTAATGAATTATGCTCTTCACTCACTATGCTTTTTTTACCAATTTGAATAACATTGGAAGGTCATTATAAATTCTTAAATATTATCATGAAAATAATGTTGCGAATGGCTTGAGTATATTCTGATGATAGCATAATAGCATTTTGTTGACTTGATATCGTTATCATTAATATTGTATGCAAGATGCTGGAATTTTGCTAAAATTATGCAGAATTCCGTGAAGAATGATTCAAAGTATGTGATATCTCAAAAAATAATTTATTGGAGCGTCATTCAATGGATTAAGCACTATGCAGGTAAGTAATATATACCAGATTGCATAGTTAAAGTATGTAATCTGGTATATATTATTTATTGTTTAGTTATCACAAACTAAGATAAATGCAAATTTTTCCGGTTGAATTTTTCCATATACCTTTCAAAGTTTTGATTCAAATGCACGTTTAAGAATAAGTAAAAGAACGTATTACAGTTGTTGTATTTGTGTAGTAAAGGGATTAGAGTATATTCGTACACACGTTCGTTTTTTTCATTACAGGAAATGATAGGAATATTAGAGTAAATCTTTTAAGAACCTGTATAACAATTTAGTATATGTGTTGTGTGTGTAATGATAGAAATTTGAAAATATATTATATCTCTCCGAGTTTTTAAATGTATATTTATTGTTGGTTTTGAGAAATAAGACAATATATTTTAAGAACATTTTAAATGATTCTTGAATTAAGCATAATATTCTGTTGTAGAACATAAGTTGGAGATATGAACTTCCTTTTAAATTACTTATCTCATGAAAATACTTCTAAACATAATGGTCAAAAGCCTTAAACTGCTGAATGTTTTAATCCAATTTTTTTTTCAAAGAAAATATATTGATAAAAAATGCAATTGCATTGAAGCAATTACATTTGATTGTAATTTCTTAAGCAATGAAAGCATAATTTATAAATAATTATTTATAAGAAAGGATAAAACAATAATTAGAATAATAAGTAACAACTTAATTAATTGGATAAATGATTACAATTGTAATCTTTGGAAATAAAATTTTATTTTCTTTGAATTCATTGAATTGTTTTAAAAATGCTTAAATATAATTTCAAAAAAAAAACAAAGTTAAACTTTAAAAAAATAATTTGAAAATATATTTTAAAATTTACATGAATAATAACTTTGAATAAAGGGACAAAATTCTTCGCAACAATTTTATAATAATAAAAATGTTTATTAAAATAAAATTTGTGGTTAGATCGAAATGGTTATTAAAAATTATTGAAAATTGTATTAACTTTATTAGATATAAATTTTAACTTTAAATTTTAAGAATTATATTTTTTTCTAAAATATTATTTAAGTAAATGAAACTGTCTTTAAATGGAAATAAAAATTTTGTTGGTAGGAGAGGAAGCAATTTCCATCGCTAGCGAATAAAACATCCAAGAAAAATATAAAGATGTTATGTATTTCTTAGATATAATTAATCAATAATGTTATTAGTTGTTATTGGTTGTCATTGGCTTCAGGACATTCTGTTTCCATGACATTCATTCCGTTATCTCCCAGATCACTTTCAGACCTATACAGAAATAATCCAAATAAATAATTATTGGTCTCTAATACATGGAACATTTGTAAATTTATTATAAAGGAAAAAGTAAACCTTCACATTTAAGCAGCTGAATTATTTAAATCAAATTACACTGTATATGTTATTACACCTTGAGAGTTATTCCAATTACGCAATGCATCACGTAAGTAAAATAGTTTTACTAATTAGATTTCTGTAAAATAAGAATTAAATGGATGGGAAATATTAATTATAAGTTTTACACTCAAAACTGATTTAATTGCTTAAATGAAGTAATTTTTTTACAATGAAGAATTAAAAATAAAATAGTAAGCATGAGAAAATATTAGTCATGCACTCACCGAATCTTTTTTTTTTCACATATTCTAATGCAATATTGTTTTTAGAACATATAATTAATTGCTTTTGAGATTCCACAAATAAAATGCCTTTGTTGACATTCAAACATGAAACAAAATACTATACAAATAGTGGATCCAATATTTGAGCACTTCTTAAAAATAATCATTTTAAAATTTTTTTTAAAAAAAAAAAAAAAAAAAAAAAAACTGAACAATATTTATCATAAATTTTGTTAAAATAAGAAATGTTATCTAATATAAGAATCTCTCTCAGTAACACACATTGTTAACATTAATGCAAGTGATTGCTTTTATATATGTTATTTTCATAAAAAAACTAATTTTTGTGACAAAAAACTAAAATGTTAATTATGATATTATCTGAATAATTTAAAATTTAAGTGATCAGAAAAAAATATTAGTCAAGGTTTAGATATATGATGTATTCAGAGATTACTCATCTGGAATTACATACGTATTATACGCATTTAAATTTTAAATGTTTAAAAATTTACTTCCGGTAACTTTTTAAATCATTTTAATGCCTTTGTACATACTCAGAATATGATTAAATTGTAGCTAGTCATTATTTCTTTGTAACATAAAAATGCCTTGTCTAAAACATAAAAGCAGAGATTTTTTTAAAATAACGAGAAAAATAATTTTATTTACATTTATATAAAATTGAAAATAAAATTAACTTAAAGTGTGAATATTTCTTAAAAATTGAACAACGTTTACAGTAAATTTTGTTAATAATTAAGAAAACAAATGTCACATTTGAAAATTGTATTTAAAAATTACACTAATAACAAGAATTTTCTGCCTTGAATAATTAATAAATATTTTTTAAAAGTCAAGAGCAAATCTGTTGATTTTTAATCATCATTTAATTTATTTTGATAGTTAAATGATCAAAATATATCTCAATATATATTTTTTAAAAATCAAGAGCAAATCTGTTGATTTTTAATTATCATATAATTTATTATGATAGTTAAATGATCAAAATATATCTCAAAAGCTATAGTCTGTTAAAAGCACACAGATAAAATATTGTATATAATATATTTAATCATATTTTCTTTTCAAATCAGATTAAATTTAGTTGTAGGTGAATGTTAGGTAAGTAAAAATGATTTACTCTTTTAAATTCATAAATATTTGTTTGAAACCAAATACATAGTTTAATTTTTCTTTATATGCTCTGGAATAGTTTTATTAAAAAAATTATTACTTGCTGCGCAATAGCTCTTGTTAATACCAAAAGATTTTAAAAAGTGTGAATAGTTAAAAAATAAATGAAATTAAATATAGTGTTACTTTGAGAAAATGAATTACATCGCAGAAAAGAAATAATTAAATTATTAATGAAATAAAAAGCATACTTTTAAAAATTGAATATTGTTTTTTATACATTAAAGATTCAGGTAACTAAATAATAATAATTAAGTAACTATTAATTTTAAATCTGAAGAAAATTGTTATCGAAAAATAGTTATACTATATTTCATAAAAAGTTATTTATTATAACATCTGAAATTAGTTAAATACAATGCTTGTAAAGTATTTTCTTTGATAGCATACGATCCTTTTCTTTAAATTTTAATAAAAAAATTAGTTAAATATTGAATTTTGTTGAATTTGTATTTTCATTGTTTTTCGTTTCCACATTTAAACTTATTGTACATGCACTTTTAAAATTTTTCATTTCCATGTATTTAATTTGTATCTACATAATATTAATATGAAAATTCAATAGTTTAAAAATTATGATTTAAAGGTAATTATTTAGAAAGATATTACAGTTAGAAAATTCTATATAAACAGATCATAAGAGAAACACAATAATGTTACAATTATTTTAAGTAAAATTTTAAAATTTTTTAGCTAAAAAAACAAATTTTTTTCAAGATCATAGTTTTTTGTTCTGATTAAAATATTTTATTCCGGATATGGGCAAAATGTCAACCATATGTTGATGTTTCACAATTTAAAAAGTATATTTAAATAAATAAAATGAACAGAGTTAAGCAGCTTAAAATGAATTTAGAGCATTTGTCATTTATGTGCAGTATAAAATAGCTTAGTTTTTAACTCAATTAATACTCACTCAACGACTGTATAAAACACGCACTTTATTTCTCCGACTCTCATATGGCTACTACCAGTTTCTTTTTTATGACTCAAGGGGGCGCTGCGCTCGCAGGCGCCATCATTCCGCCCGGCGTTGACATGGTACATTCAACAATTTGAAATCTCAAGAAAAATATTAACACACTATATAATATATAAGTACAATGATACGCACTATTAATAATAAACTACCCTAAATGCATAATGATACACAGATATGTTTGATAGAGTTCCCACTCCTTAATTAGGCAATGGTAAAATGCAAATTTTAATAATGCCCCTTTTAAAAACTCCATTCTTCGTTTTAACCAAAACTACTCTCACCTTCTTATCCTTTACTGGGAATGTTTGCATTATTCTGTCCAATGGACAGTTACAAACATGTACATTATCTAATTTTAAAATCACCATAGTACCAACTTGCACACATTCTCTGTGGTGAACCTCCACTTTAATCTTTCTTGTATAGCACTTAAATAATTGTTAGACCAATGCTTCCAAAATGTCTGCACTATCTTAGTTAATTTTTGCCATTGTTTTAATTTGTTGTCATTTAAATTTAGGATGTTGGGTTCTGCAATTGCTGTGATAGGTCTGCCTATCAAAAAAATGGCCAGGTGTCAAAACATCATAATCATTTAAGTCAGATGATAGGGGATGCAATGGGCGGGAATTAAGAATTGCCTCAATATGATAAATTACAGTTAAGAATTCCTCAAAGGTTAGTTTTAAATTGCCTACTACACGTTTAAGATAGTATTTCGTGGATTTGACACCTGCCTTCCAATGTCCACCATGATTCGGGGATCTAGGGGGAATGAACGATCAATCAACCTTTTCTTTGGACAAATAATTTCTCAAGTTTTCATGCTAACTAATTTACTCAGTTTCTTTAATTCGGAGTTACTGCCAACAAAATTAGTAGCGTTATCAGAAAATATGTGGGCACTTTTCACTCTTCTGCTAAAAAATTTCTTAAGCGTAGCTACAAAGGTATCACTAGAGAAGTCCGTTACCATCTCTTAATGACAAGCCTTAGTCACAAAACAAATGAAAACACACACATAAATTTTATTATACATTCCTTTTCTTTGATTGGGATATTTTATATAAAAATATTAAAAAAACTACCCATACACAATTGAATGGAAAGTTTGGGGTTACTCTCTCTTCTGGTAAATGTCCCATGAGCTGTTGACAAGGTACTGGTTTTGCTTTAAGGCAAACAACACAATCGTGCACAAGTTTTCTACAAAGGTTATGTCCACTTAAAGGTCAAAACTTTCGTCTAATAAGAAACAATAACCATTGTGGACCAGTATGTAAATAGTTCTTATGAAAGATTTCAGCAATCATCATAGTCAATTTATGATTGGTAGGTAAAATTATAGGAAACCCATTATCAAAATTAAACTTACTGTTGGCTAGTCTTCCACCAACTCTCACAACACCCCTTTCATCTAAAAATGGGAAAAGATTTTTTAACTTGCTGTCTACAGGTACATTACCATCCTTCTGATGGCCTGTAATTTCCCTTTTAAACTATTCTTGTTGAAATAATTATACTAAGACAAATTCTACATATTTAATTTACTTATATTCAAGGGGGTCAGTTGCCTTTAGCTGTGTTTTGCAATTATTAAGGAACCTATAAAGAAAAGCTAAAACACATACAAGTTTAGTATAATTGTTAGTAATACTAAGTAACTCCTCAGTTATAGAATTAAAAGTCACTAGGAAAACAGGTCTCTTGAAGCTACGTTCACTCTTAACTACTTCTGTATTAAAATGTTCTAAGTCCTCGTTAATTAGCTCTCCATAGTTGATAAGCGTCTATACTTCCTCGAAGATAAGTAGTGGTCCATGCCACCACAAAGAATTATATCTCAGTTGTGCTGGATTGCAGCCAAGAGAAACGATGTCTGAAGGATTTCGCTTCGATGATATATGACACCATTGTGCAACATCTGTCAGAACTTATATTTTAGCCACTCTGGCACAAAGGGTTTCAATTCTGCTGGAGACTTCTGAATCCCGGACAAAACAATTTTGCTGTCCGAAAAATACCAATTTTGATCTATCTTAAGTACTAGGGAAGTGCTAACTTTTTTCATCAATTTAGATAGCAATACACCTGCACACATTTCAAGTCGTAGAATCGAAAGTGTTTTGATTGGTGAAACTCTTCACTTGCTGTACACTAGATGTGAAGTTACTTCACCATTCGCTGATTCGCATCTTAGATAGACTGCTGCACCGTAATAGCCCTCTGATGCATCTGAGAATCCAAAGAGTTCAATTTATTACAATATTTTCTGGTAGCATACATCGATTTATTTTAATGCAGTTAATGTCACACAACCCATCAAAAAACTGTTACCATTCTTGTACGACATCCGATGGCAATTTTTCATCCCAGTCTATTGATAATATTCACAGACGTTGCATAAAAACCTTAGCCTTTGTAAGCACAGATCCTATGAAATCAAGTGGGTAAAAAATGTGGGCAATTATTGACAAAATTTCTCTCTTTGTAACCATAGAAGCATCTTTTTTGGGGATATTGTAGGAAAGCTTATCACTCTTGACCTTCTTATCAAACAAAAACATGGCAACCCTAATGTATTTGTTTGATCAAAGCTATAGTCATTTGAATCTTCAGAAATTTCTCTTAACTCTGGACAGTTACTTTGCCATTTATGTAGTTCCATACAACAAGTTTTAAATATTTGACTTAATTCTTGCTTTCGACACCTTACGCTTTCTAAATTTGACCCTCCACTCAATATGTCATCCATTTACATATCCTTCTGTATTACTTGAGAAGCCAATTGAAATTTCAGTTGTTCATCAGTACCTAAATGTTGAACACATCTCTGAGACAAATATGGAGTACTAGTGGTTCCTTACGTCACTGTACATAATTGATACGTTTTAATATTCGCTTCCTTACTATCTTTCCATACAATTCTTTGCAAGTCTCTTTGTGCAGGATCAATCCAAATCATTCTATACGTTTTTTGAATGTCGGTTGTAAAAGCAAAAAGATGTTTTCTAAACCTCAATATTGTAGTAAATAAATCCTCTTGAATTACATCACCATTTAGCTGTATGGAATTTAATCACTCACCAGTTGAAGTAATTTGTGTAGCATTGAACACTACTCTACATTTCGTACTCCTTTTCTGTGGTCTATAAACTGCATGAGGAGGCAAATAGTAGACCACTTCAGGTTTTTACGTCATAGAAACTTGTATATGAATCAAGCATTCATATTCAATCATAAATTGACGATATAATACCAGAAGTTCTGGATTCTTTTCTAACTTATTCCACAAGGAATTTAATCTTTTGATTGCAATCTCTCCAGACTCTCCCAGTAATTTCGGATCTTTTTTTAAATGGCATGTGTACCACAAATTTTCCTGATTTATCCCTTTTATGAGTTTTTATAAAATAATTATTAGCTTCAATTCTCTCAGTAGTTTCAAATTTCCGTGTTTCTTCCATTTGTTCTATTTCTCAAAAATTCCGCATAATTTTGTTCATAAGCCTACAGTATATAATAGTCTCAGTTACTATTGATACACTACCACTCACTACTAATCCGAATACTGTGTTTTGTAAAATTAATTTAGTATTAATAGGGTAAATTCCGTCAGGTTTAAATAGTTCATAAAAATTCTCTGCTCCCAGAATTAAATCGATTGGACCTGGAACAATAAATCCCGAATCCACTAACTTAATGTTTTTTAATTCCGGAACGCAAATAACAATTTGCCTTAAAGGGGTCAAATTTGTAACACTGGGATCAACCAAAAATTCTAAATCCTTTTGAAATTTCTTATATCATTAACAATCTTTGCATTAACTTTAGATTTAACTGTCAGAGATATTCCATTTAAACCTAAAACTCTAATATTTATTTTTTCCTTTCTTAAATTAAACTTGTCAACGCAACTCTTACTCAAAAAATTAGCATTGACTCCAACGTCTAATAAACCACGAAAGCGTAAAACATTTCCCAAGTCATCGGTTAAAAAACAAATAAAAGTGCTAAGTAGTACAGACTTCGAATTTGTTGACAAAGTATAACTAGTCGCCGCCAAGCAATTTTGATCCTGACCTCGTGGCTCTTGCCACGAGGTTTGTTAGTAGGATTTATTGCTAGTAGGAAAGAATTCTAAAGCTGTGGGGGAGAGGAAGGAACTCACTTTCATATTGAGAGTATTTACTTTCTTATTAGGCACCGATAAACATTCTTGTTTTTGCTCTGACTGAAAGTGAAGTTATGGCATGATGACGCCGCTTACAGATATTGCACGAATGTTTTGATTTACAAGTCGTTACCCTATGATTATTCTCCACGCAATTAAATCAGAAGTGATTTGATTTAAAAAAACTCAAAACGCTCATTTACTGACATATTTTTATAATTAGGGCATTTATATATGGGGTGATTTTCATAACATAATAAAACACACTTATTATTTTTAATTTACGAAAGGAAAACTCTCGACATGTATTTTGACTCGGACAATTTATTAAACTTTGAGTTTTCCACCAAAGTCTTTCCTCGGGAAGTAAAATATAAATAAATTTCTTTCCCTAATTCAAAGGGCTTAAACCATGTGTCAGCCTATTTCACATTAATATGACACGTAGTTTCTCTATCTAAAGTCAGGCATACTTTATCCGACACAATTAAATCTTTGAGAGTTTCGAAATCGGTTACCTTCCTCAGTTGTAAGTAATATTCCCAGCTCGTCGTTAATCGTGATGCAGATTGTACGTATGTTGCAATTGGTTGGCAGTGGGCTTTCCTAAAATATTCTAAACATGATTGAAGGGTAGGTTCAAATTCTGGAAGTACTATTATTTTTACTTTAGAATACTCATTTAACTCGTCATCCTTTATGTAAGTTATCACATTAGTCTCCCTTTCCCCTAACAAATTTAACGAAATCTCCGCTTTGTATTTATCAGGGACGTTTTTAGAAATAAAGGCCGTTTCTAAAGATGCAAAAATATAACTCCAACCTTCAGGTCTACTAGAAGATTTAATGGTTAAAGTACGGACACTTTTTATGAGAGAGTCTAAAGATTCAGTCTTATTATTTTCAACTTCTGAATTTGACTTAGATTCAGCTTTCACGCGAGCAATTTCTAATTCCATTTTCGTTCTTTCAAATTTAATTTTTTCTAATTCTAATTGTTGAAGCTCTTTAGATTTTCTTTGTTCGAGCTTAATTTTCTCTAACTCAAGTTGCCGCAACTCATCGGACTTTCGGTCATCAATCTATCTTTATGGAAATGAAGGTGAGGGAATGAGATATTCAAAACTACAAAAGAAGATTTCCAACAATCTATGATTTTTGAGAATATTTACATATACCAACCTCTGTTGAACAATGGGATAAGGATGTTGATATTCAGTCTTCTTTTTGAAGGACGATTGTAAGTGATCGGAAATTTTCTAAGTATGTCCCCTTGAGACAGGTGAATATGGACCACTTTTTCTGAGAAACTTTTCAGGTGAGTAAATATCTTTTACGGAACTTTCACTGTATAAAATAATAATTAATAATTATTCTATCCATTAACGCTGTAGATTTGCCATTGTCCTAATTATTTCACAAATTAAAAAATATCAAAACATAACAGTCATTTTAGAGGTAACTCATATAATAATTACTTAATTTTTTTCAAAAATAAAAAATAGCATTTCTAATACGTATGTTTGTTTATAATAAAACAAAAACATTTTTTATGATATGCAGTCTTAACAGTTCATAAAAAACCCTATTATACAATAAATTTTTATTCCTGTTATAATTATATTAAAAAAATGTAAGCTAAAAATTAAATTTTCATAATTAAAAATATTGTACAAATAAGATACTATAAATATAGGCTTTGTATTTCAAAAAATTTTTAGTATTAAATATATCGATATAAGTATAATATATATATATATATATATATATATATATATATATATATATATATACATATATATATATACATATATATACATATATATATATACATATATATATATATATATATACATATATATATAATATATATATATAATATATATATAATATATATATATATATATATATATATATATATATATATATATATATATATATATATATATATATATATATATATATATATACATACACACTGTTTGATCACTAAGTCCCCTAAATGATGTTTTTTAAATTAAATTAGTCATTAATTTATTTTTGTATTCAAATTTTATAAATAAAAGATGATACATACTAAATTTATATTATTATATAAAATAGATATCCTTCAGTATAAAAAACTATTTCAGAATAATTTTCAAATTATAAATAGTATTACAGAAATTTAGCTGTCACAGTTATTAACTATAATTAGTTATATCAAAAGCCTCTAAGTCTTTAATATAAGGAATAAACAATAAATGTAATAACGAGAAAATGTCAACATGTCACAGTTAAATGTCTTTATAAGGCCGGCCACATATTTAAGCGACAAGTGACAAAGCACATGATGAAAGTAAACATCATAGAGCGAATGTCACCTTATTACATTCTAATACACAAACACATTGCAGTGATATATGTTGTCTGTTGCCAAAGACACAGAAGTAACATAAATAATAAATGATGTACTTGTCTTTTGTCGCTTATTCATATGATTTCTCATAAAAAATTATAATGTAAAATATATTTTATGTATTTTTAGTCATTTGTGTAAATTATTATACTGACTTTAATTATTAAATTAAGTTTCTCTACTGAAATCTAAGTTTTTTTGTGCAATATACAATTATCATAATTAATAATTTAATTATTTTCATATGTTCAACATATATATTATAAAACTAAGAAATTTCTGTATTTTCCCCTATCAGTGGATTTTATAAATGAAAAATGTAATTTTGTAAGATAAGCATTAAGCATTATGAGAAATAATTAAGAATAGATTTAACTTTATTTTTATCTGAGGCAATTATGTAAAAGAATATGAATTTCCTTTCCAATTTAATTAAATATTTTTGTTGTGATTTTCTGCAAAATAATTTGTATCATCGAAAATGCTCTATTGAGATGATTCTTTAACAAAACTTTCAAAATGACTCTTAAATAAATTCTCAAGAAATTTTCTTATGAAGTGCAGCATGTAAAATATCCTTATATGCAGAATAATCTGAAAATCTTGCTGATGGGACTGATATCAAGTAAATTCAATGGCTAAAACAAAAAATGACATAGACCTTATATAAAATTCCTACAAATGAAAAGTGATCACCTGGGTCTCTATATAATTATATATATTTTATATGGAAATATAATTCCAGTTGTGAACTGCATAAGCCCATGCAGAATCAAATATATATATTGAAGATAAACATGCATATGAGGATTTATTAACAATCTATTACACATAATTTTTCTACTATGTGCTTAATTCTAAAGAGAAATTAGCACATCAAAGGCTCTAGTTTTCAGCTTGCTGAATCAGTTGCTTAAAGTAAAACGTATTCTTATTAATAAGAAAGCCTGTGCGCAAAAAAATATTACTTATAGGGAAAAGTAATATTTTTTAGATACGCCCGTAAAATCCAAAGATCTCATCAATTAAACTTATTTCATCAAAGTAACATATGGATAATATTAACAAGTTAACTGTGGTACACCATTGCTAAGGGATGACTTTGCATAATATAGTTGGTTAAACATTGTGGAGCAGTATAATAATTTTATTTGTTGCTCTTCATTTCGTCTATTCACGCTTTCAAATACGGGCTATCCAAGGCATTTTAGATTTTTTGACTTCTATGTTAGGCCAAATATTAAACATGTAGATGCATCCAGCTATCTCCCCAATTTATTTAATTGTCTTGATAAAATGAAAAGCATTCGCTATCTTGTTTTGCAGTCAGTAACTTAATTTGTCAAGGGAATAAATGAATTATTGTCTCTATACCTCATGCTAAGAAAAGCTTTTTAATAATCACAGTTGAGAATATTTTGTTGCGCATAATCATTTTATTTTGTGGGGTTTATTTATTGCGTTTCTTTTGTTTTTACTTCCAAATAAGAGTGTTTTAAGGCTTACTTACGCTTTAACCCTTTAACAGATTTTAATACAAGAAATTCTTAAATTCTAAAATGTTTTGAGATTTATATACCTGTCTATTTGGCCAAACATTAGAAATTCATTAAGTTTATATGGATGCATTTTAATTTTCCGCAAATATACTTAGGATTTTTATTTATAAAACGGGAAGTGTTCTTTATCTTATCATTCAGCAATTTTCACGCAATCTTTTATGCCAGTGTCGATTAAAATTTGAGTGCAGCTCAGTGTTTGAAAAGTCTACGGGAACATTAAAAATGAATAGTCTAATGAGATCCACTTGTACTCCTATATTTAATTTGAATACTCAAGACCTTTTAATTCTGAAAATTTCAGTAATAACTTACCCTAATTCTTTGAAATAATGTAAAAAAGGAAAGGACATATTTGTGTGGTTTTCAGTAAACAGACTGACTACTGAAATTATTTGAATGAGAAATCCACAAATGAAATGAAATATGATAAGCAAGCTGTTCATGAGATCTTATGAATACTTTTGAAATTTTCAACATTTGGGACAACAATGGGAAACATTTATTTTAAAATATTTATAAATGGTTTGTTACAAAGAAGTGTAACTAATTTTTACTGAATTGATACCTTGACTTTTATAAAAGTGGACAGGCAGGATATTATTGGCATTGATATTATTATTTTCTCATTATTAAAATGAATATGGTTATAATTAGATATACACATTTAACATATTTAGAGAGAGCATAAAGTAATGAACTGATAGCTGAAAGATATTTTTGATATTGAGATGATTGCTGAAAGATTTGTATTCTGGTCAACGGTTTAACTATTCGTGGATTAAAATCCCTAGTTTTTTAACTGAAGAAAATACATTTTATATTAATAGAGATTTTGTTTTGTTCAAGGATGTACTCTGTGAAGTAGCATCTAATTTAAGACTGAATTTCTGGATAAAGTAATTAAACATTTAATCAGATACATAGAGCTTAGGCTTATAATATTCATATTTCAACCATATTTTTAATAACTAAAGTATGTTTTTTACTTTTAATTTTTAACTGAAATTTTTTAATATAATTATTACATGAATAAAACATTTAACTGAGAGTTTTTTTATGAGCTGCATATCGATAAAATTATTTTTGCTTTATTTTAAACAAAGATATATATTAGAGATCCTATTTTCATTATCTTATAGCGTAAAAGTTCCGTAAAGGATTCTTTTCTTACCTGAATAACTTCTTTTCTTCAAATATTGCTCTCAAAAATCATAAATTGTAGGAAATCTTCTTTTCTCGTTTTGAATATCTCGTTACATAACTTTCCTTTAACATTTTCATAAAAATGTATTAAATACCCTTTTTTAAGGATGTCTATTATATGACATGAAATCGCAGGACATTTTAGTTTGAAGATTCGTATGGAATATTCATTAAAGATAGAAAGTGCAGACCATTGATATAAAATTTGGGATTACATGTGCAATAACTAATATATTTACGTATATTTGGCGTCAAATTGACCACCGTTTGATATTAACCATGTGATGAACTGCACACACACAAAGGCAAATATTTTAAAATTATTTTAATCTACATGTTCTTGTCATTTATTCAAAAATGTTTTTTTGAGTTGTAAAACCTTAACTGGTGTCTGAAATTTTGTGCTTACCCGTATAAAGGGATTGTATTTGAATTAATAATTATGAATTTATCAAAAAATGTTTTTGCTATTATTTTTTTTGTTTTTTTCAAGTTTTATATGCACACACATATAGGTATGTATGTATTTTATATATATTAGTAAAGCATGGTATCTAAAGCATAAAAATATAAATTTATAGATAATATTTTTTATAGCTATTCTAAAAGCAGCTATGCGTTTTTATATTTCGAGAAATTTTATAATTTTATTTTACCACTCACATTTTATGCTACGATGATAAAGCTAATGCTGTTAAAGAAGCTTATTTTTTGTAAAAAATATTCTTTTTCTCATTTTCAAAGAAACACAATCGCTTCAAGCAATCATGCTCATCGTGTACATGATATATCGCAACAATTCAATATGGCCTTTCACCTTTCAACTACAATTCTTTTGTCAATTTCAAATCATGCATACATTTTTTTTTATTGAAGGCAATGTATTATTTGACAAAATATTCCTTTTATCACGAATAAAAGAATTCCCGAAAAAAAGAAAACATTTTTTGGGACTGATATTTCAGGAAAATCTGTCAAAGAAAGGAAATTTGTGTTATTTTCTTGAATCGGTGACAATTTTAAGCTTGGAGTTATAGTATGTCATGTTTTATACAATTTAAAAATCTAAAAGTATATTTTATTAGCACACAACAATATTTTTAAAATTTTCCTATTTTCTTATATAGGATTTCATATAAGAGCTCACTTCTTTTTTAAAATTCTACAATTATTGAGTTATATTTATTATAATTTCCTTATGTTAAACCTTTAAATGGAAATAAAATTTTATAAGTTTTTTAAATTATGATTGTTTTCAATAGTCAGTAATTACTCACAAAATAACTATTGCGCCTTCTTAAAACTTGATACATGAGATCAGTAACTCAGGAATTAGTAATTTTAATTCTTGTTTAAAATATTTCAAAGGAATTTACAGAAAATTAGTCATAAACATTGCAATTATCTGTAATTTATGATAAATATATATTTGCTCAAAAATTGTTAATTCATTTTTACTACTAAATCTCGAATTTAATTGTGATTAAAAGTGTTAAGCAAATGAAAACTATTTAAGTAATAAAAGATACGCACAAATAAAGTTAATGTGTGTTTGATCAAGAGAGAGTTAAATTTTATATTTGCGCCAATATAAGTGATTAGCCTTATTATTAATATATAATTATTTGCATATACGGATCAGGATTCTCCAATAATTTTTGTCTTATAAATGAAATATTTTATTTAAAAGCAATTCATATATTGTAAAAAGCAAGGACTTAATATTATTATTTTATGGTATCAGTTTTTACATATTTTATATTTGCCTCTACTCAATGTAATCATTTTTTCATGCATATCAAAAAATATTGAAAAAATAAGGAGAAATTGAAACTTTTGAAGACAAACAGTGAATTTATATTTACGAATTTATTTCTAGAAATAATAAAGAGAAAAATTGCCAATATTTTTATTCTTATTACAATTTGCATACATCTTTAGAAGCGTTTTGTTGAATTTAGTGTTTCTTATGATACTCTTATAGATCATCAAACATATTGAATAAAGATTTATATTTCATCACAGTATTTTTCGTTTTCTTTGTAAACGAAGAGAATATTACTTTTTCATTGCTTTCCTTTACACCAATGATTGTTATTTTTCTGAAGAAGACTTCAAAGGGAAAGAATAATGAGGAATGAAGATTGGAAAAGTTTCTACAAATTATACACTTGCATACTTCAACAGTTTGTTAGAAAATAAATATAACAAAAAAATGCCAGATTATCGATTTGGATTTAATTCAATATTTTAATCATTTGCAATAAAATTAAATATGTAGGAAAAATATTTTCTGTGATGTTTAGAGCGAGTAATTACAAACCAATGAAACAAAAAATCATTATCTCTCTCTCTTGACTGAGCGTTAATATATTAGATAAAATATTTCTCATAATATTGCATGATAATTTTATTCAGTATTCGTAATTTATTAACTTCTAAACTTGTATAAGATATATTATTATTATTTTGTAAAATACATTATTGTTATTTGAGGAATATATTCATAAATACTAAAATATATACATTTATAGCTTTGCTAATTGAATACACGAATGGGTGTAAGTATGATATCCTCCACCAAGTGATCTCTCGCCAAATCTAGCGTCCTTTGGTTTGACTATAGTGTTGCCAATTTAAGTTTTTGTTACTTTTCAGATTTTTTTGTTGTTGGCAGATTGAGTTTTTCTCGTGTTTTACATCATTTCTACCTGATATACGAGTATATATGGTTCTTTACTGTGGCAACACAGATTTGAAGTTTTCGCCTTGCTTTCATTTCGAACGTTTTGTTCTATGTTTTCGGTTGTGTTTCCTTGTCACCAGGATCTAAACAGCGTAAACTGTTCTTTTTTCTAATTTCTTTTTGTTTATTTATTATTTATATTTTTATTTTGTTTATTTATTGTATATTTTTCTTAAATATATTTATTAATTTATTATATTCTTCTTTTATATTTACAACATCGTTCATCTGTTCTTTTTTCAAATTTATTTTTGTTTATTTGTTATTATCTTTTGCTTATATTTTCCTATATATATATCTTTTTCTTATATATTTTTGTTAATGTATTATTATATTTTTCTTATATATATATTTCTATAATATCACCGAGCATATTCGATATGTGAGTTTGACGTCATATCATGTAAGTCCATTATTGTTATTTACTTATCTTTTTATCGGTTGTTTTGAAGCGAAGAGAAACCCAACAAAAATTTTTTTATTCATTTTCCTTTTAACTTTTTAAACTATTATGTTATTTAAAATTTACAAACTTGGGAGTCTCATGAAATTCATTATTGATTTATTTGTAGGCATTAAAAGAGAAGCAATTAAGCAAGTAACTGAAAATTTAGTGACTAGGTTGGGCTACTGTATTTCTCTGACCGTTCTCACTTTGAAAACCTTTCTTTTCAATAAGGAAATTTCTATGCTATCAGCAATGTTTCTTGTGTTATTTCATTTTAAAGTTTTAGGTTAATTAAAAGACACCTTGTATGCACACACACACACACATATGAAGCTGAATTAAATTTACACCGTAAATTTATCACACAGCACATATTAGAAATCAATTTTTTATTTATCATTTATGATTGCACATAACATAACATTAGCATAATAATAGCAGTTCTAAATCACGTTCAAATTCAGCTAAACAGCTCACTATTCTATTTCTTTTTTTTTAAAAAAAAAACTAGTTTTGCTGTCTCCGCAGCGCCATCTCGAGTCGTCGAAATCATTACAGACTTATCCCCCCCACACTTAGAGGAAAATGTTTATGGAATGAAAAGTGTTGTGTTTTCGATTCAAGTCAGAAAAACCAAATAGTAGTTCACAAATGTTCATTAATGTTTAGAAATTAAGATATATATATTTATATACGTACCAGTTTTATTTAAATAGTACCTTACGCTAAGAAATGCACTCACCTCATCCCTAATTAATGAACACTTTAAAAAAACACATAAATAAACTAAATAAAAAGAATATTTACAAATTTTATTAAACACATGAAAATATATACGAAAATGAACACTTCATTTATATATTTAAGTATAATTTTTCAAATTTTTGAGGGATATGACTGAAACTATCAGCATTCTGATGTTTTTTTCCTTTACGATGAACTAGTTCGTAGCAAAAGGACTGTAAAATAAAGACCTATCGTAAAAGTCTAAGATTAGTTCAGGTATTCTTTTCCAACCACACTAGAGGATTATGATCTGTTTGTATTATTAAACTTTGGTGACCATTTAAGTAATATTTTAATTTTTGCATAGCAGAAACTATAGCGGCACATTCTTTCTCGGTAGTGCTGTATTTTTGTTCCGTCGGGGACAATTTCTTACTCAGATACATAATAGGATGTTCTTCGTTTCCAATCACTTGTGACATTACAACTCCAATTCTAATATTTGAAGCGTCACACGGAATAATAAATTGTTTTGTAAAATCAGGGATGTACAAAACGGGTTTATTAGAATGTTTTTCTTTCAATTCATCGAAGGCACTTTGGCAAGAGCTATTCCGATCGATAGTTGATTTCGTATTCTTGCTCTGTAATAGGTTGGTTAGAGAAGCTGCTATAACAGAAAAGTTAAAAATGTATCTTCGATAATAACCAGCTAACCCTAAACAAGCACGGACTTGAGTTTTATTTACAGGAACAGGAAAATCTTTGATAGTTTGAAATTTCATTTCGTCAGACGTCCTTCGCCCTTGTGCTACCAAATGTCCAAGGCATTTCATGCAAGATTGGGCAAATTGGAACTTACATGGTTTTATGTGCAACTTCGCCATATTTAGCTTAATGAAAATGTCCTCTAGATGTTTTAAATGATCATCCCAATGTTGGGAAAATACAGCCACATCATCCAAATATGGGATTGTATATTCTTCACAACCTTTTAATTTACTAGCCATAAGTCAAATGAAATCATATGGTGCATTTTCAATCCAAGTGGAAGGCGAACAGGTCTGAATGCACCACGAACTAGTCACGAACGCTGCATATCTTTGTGCATTTTTACTCAAAGATATCTGCCAGTAACCTATGGTTAAATTAAGAATTGTAATGTATTTCACAACAGATACTTTTCCTGTCAACTCTTCCATATTAGGCAGAGAGAAAAACTTTGTTTAATCGTCGATAATTGATGCATGCTTCCTTTCCAGGGGCTTCCACCAAGATAAGAGAGGATGTAAAATCAGAATCTCCTGGCTCTATCACTTTTAGCTTCAGCATTTTTTCTATTTTGGCTTTCAAAATTTCAGACTGTCTCTGTGAAAGTCTATAAAGTTTGGCACACATAGGTGTGTCAGAATCTATTTCAATGTCATGTACAGTCAGATCGGTATAACCTGGCTCATTTGAAAAAAATGTTAGAGTATTTTGTAATCAGTTCACAAAGTTCACCAATTTGAGTTTCAGATAATTGCGTATTTGATTGT